>JAQHUG010000514.1:513807-524820 GCA_028555095.1 Dicrostonyx torquatus | reverse complement strand
AGAAGCCAGTATTCCGCTTGGGTGAACTCTGCAAGGAACATACTGCTTTCCTTTTTATCCCTGATTCTGAAGTGATTTTTTTGTTTCGTTGGTTTTGGTTTTGGTTTTTGTGTATGTTTGTTTTCTATATTTAAAAGCAAATAATGAGAAGACTTAAGAGTAAAATCCTCACTTATATTTGTGATGTTTATACAATATAAAGCATTCGCTATCAAGCATGTAGAACTCACGTTGTACTCCAAAGGTAAAAAGAGGATACCTCATGAGCATGCTGCCCCTGGTCTCTGGCCTTGTAAGTTAAATGTCATCTCTCAGATGCCATTGTGGATTACTGTTTCATTCTCAGGAGAGTTTCCTTCATTACTTTCTTGATAGCTGACTTTTTTTTAATCCTACACTGTAAGCCTAACAGGGCAGATACCATGTCAGTCTTCCTATTGTGGGTTCCCTAAATTCAGCACCACGAAGAGCACAGCCTAGCCTCCAGGGGACCGAATGAGCAAATGAATAAGCTACCGAGTACTGTGTGGCCTTTGCTCCAGTTCTTTATGGACTTCAAGATGCTGGTTCCTCATCATTTTCTTCATTTCTTATGATGAGAACTACCGGGTCTTAATACAATGCTTGTTGATGGCATTTGACTCGTTGGTTTCTCTTTGAGAATGTTTTTATGAACTGTTATGGTTTGAATGCAGTCTAGTGTATTTGAGCAATTGTTTCCCACCTGGTTGTTCTGTTCGCAGAGGTCGTGGGACCGTGGTCTGACTAGCAGAAGTGACTCACTGAGTAGCCCTTGAAGGCAATATCTACCTCAGGTTCCTGCCAAGTACTTTGCTGATCCACTAACATATGAGAAGTAAACACATGCAGGTTCCACTGCCCCAGGCGCAGCTGTTCCAGTCTGCCTTTCTCACCGTGGAAAACTACATTCCCTGAAACCAGGAGCCAAGATAAATCCCTCTTACCCCAAGTTACTTCACTGTCCCTGATTTTGGCCTTTGTGACTAGAAAAGCAACTGAGTTAGTCTCGTGTCCCCTAACAGTCACACAGTATTATCTGGAGGATACAGTACTGTGGTGAGAGCCAGCTCTGCAGCCTCGAGTGCAGTCCCTTACCACTTCTTAGCTAGATGATGACTCATTATTAACGATCCTTCAACCTCAGTTTCAAACATAGTTCCCATTCAGTGGTGTTTGGGGTTAAATAAAACAGTACTTGTCCACTTGGCATTCTCTTCTACATTGTGTGTGCTCAGTAGCAATGATTACCCATCTAGAACAGAATAATCCTATCATTGGTAACATCAGACATGAGAATAATCCAGTCAGAAAGTCTTGGGCTCTGCAGTGTTGAGTTTCTAGACAGCACCCTAGTCCTAGGAATGAAACTCAAACTTGGGCCACTGCACACTGAGCAGCATGACTAGATGACTCAGTGATGAAGTCGTGCCTAGTCATGCTGGGACTCTCCGTCTCTGCCCCTCTGCCCCACCACAGTGTCTACAAAAGACAAAGTCGAGCCTAGAGTCTGGCAAGGCACTGAGTACATGCATGAGCTTCAGGCAGGACTGTCTGGGGCAGATGCCCACTGACTGCTGGCAGCATGCGAGGGCTTCTCCCTTTGTTCATGCAGTATTTCACAGAATCTAGAGTACAGTCCCCAAGGTCCCTGCACACTCTCTCGTTCTGAGCCACAGGAAGAAGTGCCTCTCACCAGCTCATGGGGAACTCCAAACAGTCAGTAGGAAAAAATCAGAAAATGATGAAAATGACTATGTCTCACCATTTCCTCTGCAGCCTTCTGTGAGGAGAGCAAGCAGGCACTCAGCTAGGAGACTAAAAGAGCACAGAATGTGCTAGAACTGCTTTATTTTTCCATGTGTAGTTCTGTGTGACCGGCTGGCTGGTTTCAGTTAGGAAAAGGGTAGTGGTTGTGTTTATGCCATCACTAGCTCCAACCCGGCTTATAAGATAGTTCCACTCTCTCCTATCTCAGGTGGAACTCTGTGCAGAGACCCCTTTTATTCTAATGTTTCTGAACCAGAAAGCTAGATTTCAAAAAAAAAATAATGACCTTATGAATTGGGTGTGGTGACACATGCCTGTAATCTTAGCATTCAAAGGACAGAAGCAGAAGCAGTAGAGTCAGAAATTCAATGTCAAACGCACCTAGATAGCAAATTTGAGGTCAGTCTGGGCTACATATCACCTAGCCTCAGTAACAGCTTTTAAAAATATTCTTGTAAATACATATATTATAGACATTGCTACTTTTTGGTTTTGTTGTTGTTTTATGAGACAGGATTTCTCTGTGTGATAGGCCCTGACTGTCCTAGAACTTGCTCTGTAGACCAGGCTGACCTCAAAATCACTGAGATTCACCTGCCTCTGCCTCCCAAGTACTGGGATTAAGGTGTGCACCACCACTGCTCAGCTACATTGTTAATTAAGATTTGTCTTTAAGTATGTGTGTAAAGGTGTGTACCCTTGAACACTGATGCCTCAGAGGTCAGAGGCAGCAGATCCCCTTGAAGCTAGAGTTTCAAGCTTTTGTGAACCAAGCCCTCTGCAATGTGCTCTTAAGGACTGAGCCATCACTCCAACCCCAATTGACTTAATTGCATGCATTGAATAATCTCATTTGACAATGATGATACAATTATTACGGAACATTTTTTAAAGTATGGGCAAAGAAAACAGCATAAGCCTAGAGTGTCTTATTTGTACCAGAAGGTAAAGACATGATTTTGAAATTGTCACAAGATTGAGCTTGAATGAGTATCTAGACTAATCTGAGGTATTTTGCATATCAAGGTATGTAAGATTATAACCCATCAAATAAGGTCAAGTTCATACTTGTTTTTACAACACGTAAAGAATACATTAATAATAAGTAAAGAAATGGAAGATAAGGGAAGGTTCTTGTTGGGGCAGAAGGATGAACAATAGAGAGGAGACGATAGAGTTGGGCATATTGTGGTTATGAGTGGATGGTAAAACTAGTCAGTGAAATGGGGTGCAGATCATAGTCTCACTCTCTATGAGTTGTCTTTTTAACAAGAAAAATATAAACACAAACCACTGACCAAGAAATAGCGGTCACTGTGGCTTAATGGGTATTTTTTAACTGTTTCTCGTGCATTGTAACATTTTAGCTCATAAAATAGCTGTACTTTGTTTTCCTTTTATAAAAGGAAGGTATGGTCTAATTTGTACTTCAATATTCCTTATTATTTACATGTAGATAAAATGTGTCAAAATAAAATTTTCTAGAACTCTTTAAGCAAAGCTCTGATACCAGGATTTAACCGCTACCTTCTCACGATTTTCTCAGGACTAATTCTCAGTTAGCAAGTCAAGAATATGGGAGATCTTACAGCTTAGTGATGGTGTGTGAGTGTGTGTTTGCACACGCTGTACCACGTGGAGGCCAGGAAAGGATGTCAGTGAACCCGGAGGCCAGTGAGCTCCGGGAATCTTCCTGCCTGCACCTTCTGAACACTAGAACTTGAGATGCTCTTTTTTCACGGCGGTGCTGGGGATCTGGACTGGGCTCTTTTGGCTTGGGCAGCAAGCACGTTAGCACCTGAGCCATCTCCCTGCCTTCCAAACTTGCCATGCCTGAAACCTACTGCCATCTGGAAATGTTTCCACTGTATTCTCCTCCAAGGACATATTAAATGTGTGCCATCACGTTTTTCAAGGTTTGTACTTTTGTTTCAAACACCTATCAAAAAAAATAACACAGGGGCCATAGTGATGAGTTCCTGTCTTCTTAGCAACAGTCTAGAGTGAGGGAATTGCTTGGGTCCTGAGAAATCCGGCAAGCCCTCATCTCATGCAGGGGAAGGGGAGGGATAATGAAAGGAAGGAGAGGAGAAGGGAGGGAGGTGGGGGGCACTCAGTTTTTATGTCTGTTGGTTAGATTGTGGCAGGACCCAGACATGGAGATTAGCAGCAGGTTCCCAAAGCCTCCACTCTTACCTGAGTGGAGCAAGGAGTTAGATTCCATTCTTGTAAGAGCTCCAGTGTGATAGAACCTGAATTGTGTTTCATATCCGTATCTATTAAAAAGTCCTGTCCACTGCTCTAGGCCTTCAGTCTCCGATAAAAGTAGATGGTGTAGTGGAATAAATACATGGTTCTTTTTGCTGTAGTCTAGTAATAGCTTCTCCATTAAACCCCAAGCTCCCAAGAGAACCTTCCTTTTGGCCACAATGCCGGCCTAAAACTCTAACCTCACATCAGCACTGACGAGGTAAGCGGGGCAAGGTGTGGGGTAATACACATATTTTTTGGACAGTGGAGCTGTGTGCCCTTTCAGTGCCAGCTGGTGCCCTTGGCAACCCTGACAGCTGCGTTAAGCCTCCAGGCCGTTGTAGCAGGAGGTGCACATTTTCCTGATCCGTTCGTGTTACCAACTGTTAAGGAAGAGGAGGCTGTTTGGAGAGGCACCTTCGGCAAAGGAGAGGAACCGTTGGTAAGACTACACCACGCTATGGGCTTGCTCATTTCCCTTTGGTCTTGAACTGGCTTGAACGTTCTCATGTGATGACAGTTGGACTGCTGGTTGAGAGCCGTTAGTCAGATCCAGCAACAGTATTAATCTGTGGTTGGAAATGACTGTTAAAGTAAGTGCCAGGCTATTCAGTTGTGGTTTTTCTTCCAGCTTTCCAATCAGGCCAGGCTTCCAGCGGTGGGAGTAGAGTCTGTGGTAAAGGAAACGGTTGATAAAAGAAAGAAACCAGTAACTGTCACTACCCATATAAGCAAAACAACAGGGGGAAAAAGCTAACAGAAAACTGGAAGACAAAGGAAACTGAACAGCGGGTCTGCGTCTGGACAGTGTGATGTGATCGTGAGGCTAACACGATGGTGGTGCCTAGGACAGTGATTCCAGCTTCTAAAGAACAGGAAGTCTAGGCACTGAACCCTGCTGTCCACTATACTTTGAGGGGCCTTTGAGACTATTCTCAGTTTCCTAACACTGTCCCTCAGACCAGTAAAACACGGAAGTAGTGGGGGTCCAGTCATCAAGTTACTTGAAAGCAGAATTTACTCCATCATCCTTCATGCTGAGTCTTCTAGAAAAAATATTCAATAATATTGCTGCCTTGAGCAGTTATAAAGAAACGCATGTTGTGAGGGTCGTGATTCTATTTAGAGGGCTGCAGACTGGCATCGCTCCAGAGTGTGCCAAAGGTATGAAGAGTGTAAGGAGAGTAAGGGAGAAATCCTCTCAGTCAGAGGCTGGCTAGGTCTGGACAGGAGCAGGAGAGCAGACGCCTAGAGTAACCCCGAGGATGGTTTGCACGGGGCTCCCAGAGCTCCATCTGCTCCAAACTGGAGAGTTGCCTTTTCACCAGCACTTCTACCACATTTCAGTGTTTGTAAGACACTCACTATTTTCACATTACATCATTTCTACAATCGGAACTTGAATTGCCATCAGTCAGTGGCATCTTGACTTTAATGAAATATGGTTGACTCTGCTGGAAACCCAAGTGTACCATCTCCTGCATCCCATTGGTCCAGTGGCTGGTTAACTAAATAGGAAAAAAAAATCAAATACATTGAAAACACATTGAATTTGTGGACAATTTTGTTACTCTTTATTGTGTAAGTAAGATTACTTTGAGGCAGTCACAGAACCCTTGAATTGATTAAAATGCTTGAAGTTCAGAGTTCCTGGTAACAGCCAGGCGCGAGCAGGGTAGATGAGAGGTTCCTGTCTGGCCTGAGTTGGGTCCTGCTGCACAGAACCAACACAGGGAAGCTGGCCCACATCTGCTCTGAAGCATCCTCTCTAGACATTGGTAGAACTCCCAAATAAGGTGCTTCTTAGATAACAGGCCAGGCAAACCTTGTTCAGTTGTGAGACCTGGCCATTAGCGTGGTGCTACCACTAGCCAGCAGCACTCAACTTCCTGAGTGCTGTCTTGACTGCTTTCAGGTGCTGAGTTCACCATTTATAATAAGTCATCTACATAGAAAGTAGTAGTGATGTCCTGGGACCAAAGATACCTTGAATTTTGTTTTTGATGAATTTTGGTAAATTAATAAAGAAAGGCATCTAATTGCAATCGACACATACAGAAAACTTTCAACACTTTAAAGCGATGTAAACTAAAGTGCATATTAACTGACGTATGATGTATACAGTGTTTGTTGTTATTAGAAACGTTTTTATAGCCTATTAAACATCTTTTTAGGGGGTTCTAATTAGCTGAGAAAAATGGACACAATACAAGCTTCTAAATCTTTAAATTTCTCTTCAGGCAAGATTGACATCATAGCACTTAGGAAGTAGAGGCGGGAGGATCAGTTATAGGTCACCCTTAGCTACCTAGCAAGTTTGAGGCTAGTTTGGGATACCTGAGTCCTGTTTTAAAAAGGAGAACATACTCAGTGTTTTATTTTCTTATACTACATAATCAACCTGTGTGTATACCACTGGGTAATACTCTTGACTGTTTATTACTTAAGGTTTATTAATTGAAAGTCTTAAAATGTCAGTTCCTGTCTTTTAATTAGGAGTCATATTTACCCAGCAGGGTGTTGTTAGAGAGTTAATTTATACTCTCTATTATTATCATCATTATTATTATTTGTGTAAAGCAGGTCCTTCCTGCAAGTACTTGGTAGCTAACACTTGGTGGTGGTGGCAGTCTTTACTCTTTAGGTTACAACGCTTTTGGTTTTTCGAGACAGTATTTTTTTGTGTAGCCCTGGCTGTTCTGGAACTTGCTCTGAAAACCAGGCTGGCCTTGACTCATAAAGATCCACCTGCCTCTGTCTCTGAGTGCTGGGATTAAAGGCCTATGCCACTACCACCCAGCTTTAATATGTTTTTAATCGAAACAGAATTACATAATTTCTTCCCCTTTCCCCTCCCTCCCCTTCCTATACCCTCCAGTTGATAATCTTTTTATTTTACTATTATAGGCATATTTTATGTGTGTATGCATATATATGCTTGTATATATATACATATATATATGCATGTATATTATAAATACAACCTGCAGAATCCATTTTATTTGTGTCTTTGTGTATATGGTTCCAAGGCTGACCTCTCTGCATTGAACAACCGGTAAGGGGGTTCTTCCCTGAAGAGGCTAATTCTCTTCCTCTCACCCACCATTAGTTGCTGTTCTTTATCTTGGGGGATAGGCCTTGTGAAAATTTCCTCTTCCTACATTAATATGACTGTTGATATTTCTATTGTTCTGGTCTTGTTGTTGTGCACCCACTTCTAGCAAGACTGTTCCAGTATAAGTTTCCTGGTATTCTGGCTCTTAAAATATTTCCATCCCTTTTCCTCCATGTTCCCTAAGCCATAGTGCAGGAGCTGTGGTGTAGCTGTATCATTGGCGCTGGGTTCCCCATTATCTATTGATGTCTTCATTGTGTCCAGCTGTAGTTTTCTGTGAGGGTCTCCACCTGTAAGGAGAGGCTTCTTTGATGAGGGATACAAGGATAAGATTTAGAAAGTAGTAAGGAGTCATGCTGGTCTTGCAGTGGAAGCTGTAGATTCTTTTTGAAGGTCTGTGACCTCTCTAGCTCTTTGACTTTACAGATGACCAGAGGTTAAGTGACCACTTTCCCTCTGTGGTCTGTTAATCAGTTACAGAGCCGGTGTTCAGAGCTTGGGCTTCTGTCTCATGCCTTACACTGCTTTCCATTACATATGATTGATGTGTCTGTCTTGTCCTGAAGTCTGAGCAGTGGACACAATCTTGTCCTACTCTAAAGACAGCACATCTACCTGGAAAAGCTTGTCTGCCAAGATTACCAATTCCATATATTTCTAAAAGCTAGAGTCAGTCCCCAGTGGTTGGAGTGGGTAGCAATAAATCATGCACCAAAAATAACATCTTAGCGGCTAAATTCTATTTGGTAGGTGATTTCCCAAGGATAAGCCAATGCAGTGAGTCATCTCTCCCAGCACTAATTCGAACATTAGTTCTGTCTTACTACCTCGGTGCTTTTGGGTGCATGTTTTTTAACCTTTAGAGCCTTCCGCCCTCCTGGGAGGTTCAGAGTCTCCTCGCAGTGAATGTAAAACAGACTGCTTCGTCCTTTAAAGGACCCTTTCCCTTTTTTTTTTTCCACTTCTTAAACTGAAAACAGCCTGGGATTCAGGAGGTCAGCATTGTGGACCCCGAGAGAACAACAGCCAAGTTTCTGGAGGGTTGATAATTGTACTGTTTCAGTCCAGCATAAACGAGAGATGAGTGTCAGTGCATGTGTGGAAGGAACTACACCAAAGAACAATGAAACTTGATTGAGTTAATAATGTAAAGATTATTTGAATATGAGAAATGCTTTCCACTTTCCTAAATAAGATTGAATGTTACAAGGATATAAAATATTTGTGAATCTCTTTATAGATTTTTTTTAAAAGCTCCAGTTCTCAATTCCAGTAGCATTTGCTAAAGAGCATATTTTCATTTGGTGAGAAGAGCCAAGTGTTGGTGGAGGGTATATAAAAGGAAATTCCTGCTACCAACCACAGAATGGTGTGTTACCCAGTTATAACCATAAAACCAGTATGGTTCCAAATGAAGAAGAATCAGGCATTAATGGCATAGACTAGAGATTTTGGGCTAATCTCAGCCTAAGAGAAGGTATACTTTACCATCTATCACAGATCTTAAAGTGGCTTGTTCATCAGACAAGGCAAAGCAAGCAGTCAGCTTGTTAGAAGAAAATGAAAAATCTAATTCAGTTCTCACTAATCCTTGCAAAACAAATGACAGCCAGCTTCAAGAATCAAGTGGTAAAATGAGACTAAGAAAGGATACAGAAACACAGGAAATATTTCAGAGCCTCAAATGGAAGTGCGCTTTTGAAATATTAGAAAGTCAAAAGCCAGAATTTGGTGAATTTCACTACATAGAAATTGAGGGCTGGAGAGATGCCCCAATGGGTACAAGCGATTGCCATGCAGTCATGAGAATCAGAATTTGAATCCCTGAATCTAGGAACAAATCTGACATCCTGCAGATACCTGTAATGGAAGCTCTCGGGCATCTAGTGTCCTCCTCTGGCTTCCTATGCAGAGGGCTCATGCACATAAACTCTCTCACACAAAGAGAATACTACTTTATTTAAATTTAGTAAAATCCTTGCTATGCAAGCATGAACAACCAAATTTGGATCCCCAGGACTCACACACACAGAGAGGGAGGGAGGGAGGGAGGGAGGGAGGGAGGGAGGGAGGGAGAGAGAGAGAGAGAGAGAGAGAGAGAGAGAGAGAGAGAGAGAGCAAAAAACCCACAAAAACTGAACGTGGCAGTGTATACTGTCCACATGCGAGGGAGGTGGACATAGAAGGGTTCCTCAGCCTTCTGGGTAGCTCCATGGGTATGAGACCCTGTCTCAGAAAACAATACAGAAAGCCACTAAGTGTAACAGGGTGAAATTGTCACCAGAGAGACTTCATAAAAACTCACAACCAAACATTGGGCCAAGCTCAGGGAATGCTATTGAAGAAGAGAAAGGATTGTAGGAGCCAGAGGGTTCAAGAACATCACAAAAAAAAAAAAACCCACAGAATCAACTAGCCTGGGCTCAGGGGCTCCCAGAGACTGGACCAAAACGAGGGAGCCTGCTTGGGACTGCCCTAGGCCCTTTGCACATATGTGACAGTTGTATATCTCGGTGTTCCTGTGGGACTCCTCTAACACTAGGAAGCAGAGGCTGTCTCTAACTCTTGTGCTGGCTTTTGGAACCCTATTCCTCATATTGGGTTGCCTTTCCCAGCCTTAACACTGCAACTTGATAAACCATGTTTTGTTGCTGTCCATAGAAGGACTGCCTTTTTCAGAATAGAAATTTAGAGGAGAGAATTGGGGAGGAGCAGAAGGGAAATGGGGAAGGGACTGGGAGGAGAGGACGGAGGGAAAACTGGTCAGGATGTAAAATAAATAAATTTTAAAAATTATTTTATGTATATAGCACTAACTGGATTTATTAATGCAGTTCCATTCTTCACACAAAAGAGTGAAAGAAACTCAGATCCCTTTCCCATTCACATATTCTTTCATTCAAAGGCAGTTTAAGACAGCTACATACTACGTTATAAATACTTGGGGCCAGTTTGTTCAAACCGACACCTCCATTTCCTAAACTGAAAACCTCACTGGCCCAGAGTGATGGGGGGAGGAGAGGCTGGCTTTGTTCACCAGCCATTTCAGCAAGCACATCCGAAGGCTAACAACTTCCTCTGATGAGTCAGCACAGCTGTCAAACACCAGAGTCCCTTTGTTTGACCCCTGCTGAAACACAACTTGAAGCACAGCCTAGGAGTCTGAATCATGTGGCTGTGTTTGGTCCGTATCTGGATTTGCATCCGTCTGTGTGTTCACCCATGAACAACTACATTCTTAAGTTATTACTGAAGGGAGAAAAACAAAACATTCAAATGGGCCTGTTCCGTCTAGATAGTCTGTAAAATTTCTGAGGAATTCTGTGGGCTTTGTTTCCTATACTGAATTGTTGAGTTATCACACAGTGTTGGGCCCCCATCCAACGTGAGCTAGACAGAGGGAATACTGTGTTCACACACAATACCAGCTGTCTTCACACTTGTAAAGGAGAAGGAAAGTAATGCTCCTTGGCATACAATACAAGCTCTAAAAGAGTAGCAGGAAGTGTGTGCCTAGATGATGTCTTAGAGTGTGTCCTTGATCCCTGTCTTCTTCCCAGAGGCTGTGCAGTTAGGCTCTGCTTTGTTACGGCGTCTCTCTAGTTTTCAAGCCAAGTACTGCATCACCAGGGCTGAGATTCCACTCAGGCTGCAGTGCTGCTTGGGAAAGACCTTCGAAGGATCTACCCATAATTAAAAGTACGAATCTGGTGAACAGATCTTTTGAACACTGGACTGGAGAGATGCTAAGAGTACTGACTGCTCTTCCAGAGGACCTGGGTTCAATTCCCAGCACGCCCATGGCAGCTCACAACTGTTTGTACCTCCAGTTCCAGGGAATCTGACACCCTCACACAGAC
>JAQHUG010000514.1:471510-512244 GCA_028555095.1 Dicrostonyx torquatus | reverse complement strand
CTCGTGTATCTCATTATAGTCAGTGGTCTAAGCTACTAGTTAAGCTCACTTCTCTGCTGCTGCATGCAGGAAGTGGTAAATTTAGAATCATTCCCAATGACTTTTTCTCTTAATGATTATTTAGTCTCTCTATTCATGTTTATGGATCGTTGACTCGGTAAATATACTAATTGGGGGTGGGGTTTGTTGCATCAAAAAGCTCAAGTGATTTAATGATCCTTTGTTTAATTTTGACTCTCAATTTTGAATTAAGAACAATGGGATGCCCCTCTTCCTTAAGCTGTGTGCTGGCCGTGGCTCATTCCCGCCCGCTCACCACCTCCACACTGCTCATGCTCTAGTCAGTATGAGCTTTTTGTAGAACAGTAAGTTACTCACATCTGGCACCAAGAAAAACATCCATTCGGTGATTTATTTTTATGGAAGTTAGCAAACCCGCAGTGCTCCTAAATACTGAGATGGTGGCACACGCCTCCCTATGAGTGCACCTCCATTCCCTAGTAGAGGACTTTCTCTTCTCCACTCCCGTTCTCCCTTTCTGGACTGTTTTCCTTCACATGCCTCTTTGTCCTCCTCCCTTCTCTGTTCTTTCATTCCTTATTTTGCCTTTGCTGTATTTTTTTTTCCCTTCAGGCCTTTTCCCCTTTGCCTTCCAAGCATCCCATCCCATCCCTGCCTGCATGCCTGTGTGAGGTCAGCACCAAGTCATTCCTTCTTGTCACTTCTGATGGTTTTGATAAATTCTTAGTTAGGATAATAATTGTGAATGAGCCCCAGTTTTTACATACTCATGATTTCTAGGCAGATATTATCTAGTGCCTTGTTCAGACTGACAAAAGTATAAATTGACATTAATTCAAATCCAGTTTTGTCTCTGTGCACTTCATTTGTATGTACATATTTATACAAATACACATGTTCACATTTGTAAACTTGAAAATACCAAGATAGCAGATTTTGAAATAAGAAACTGAAGGGGCTGGAGAGATGGCTCAGAGGTTAAGAGCACTCACTGTTCTTTCAGAGGTCCTGAGTTCAATTCCCAGCAACCACATGGTGGCTCACAGCCATCTGTAATCAGATCTGGTGCCCTCTCCTGGTCTGCAGGCATCATGGAGGCTGAACGCTGTGTACATAATAAATAAATAAATAAATAAATCTTTTAAAAAAGAAAAAAAATAAGGAACTGAAGTTTATGGGGGAGAAGGGGAAGTCTTCATAAAGGGATGAGTAGCAGCCATTCCTTGGCGAGTTCATTTCTCGAAACAAAACTGCGTGTTAGACACTATAGACCCAGAGGTTTATACAAGCTAGCCCTGAGGCAGAGCTTGCAATGGTGTAGAAACCAGCCAACAAGTAACTAACAGAAATGGGCAGGCGTAGGAGTGGGGAGTGCAGAGTTTGACAGGTATCAGAACAGGCCTTTTTTGAAACCAGAGATTATTATTTTATTATTTAATCCTAAATGAATGATATTTCAGATGATAGAGATTCACCACTTTCTTAGGTTATTCAGGACTTGCATGTCAGCAGGTGAGGGCTCTGACTATGTGGTAAGTATGTTTGTCACTATTTCCCTACTATGTACTTAAGCTGATCAGAAGTAGTTTTCCACCCAGAATCTGTAATATCTGCTTAGAAATATAATTTCTTAACTGCTTATTTGAACTGGTTGGTGTTACCTAGTATAAATTGTATCATTTCAGTAGCATTTACCGCCTTCACCGTCATGTTCTGCTGTCGCCACATTGCACCGTGGAAGGTTTCCTCACCCAGAGGGAAACTCAGTGTGCATTCACAGTCTGTCTCAGGCAGCTAAAGCTCTAACGTGATGCAAGAACTTGACGGATTAGAAGCGGCAGAATTTGTTCCTCATAGTTGGGGAATCTAGGGCGTCTAAGGTAAAGAGCCAGAAGATTCTGTGTCTGAGGGCCACTTCCTTCTTGACAGCCTTCTCAGCATATCTTCATGTGGCAGAATGGTGAGAGCCCCTGAACGACTTCTCTAAGGACCCTAGCTAGCCCCACTCACACTCCGGTTCCGGTTCATGCCCAAAGGCTTTCATTCCTGACCGTCACTTTGAGACTTAGGATTTAAGCATCTGAACTGCTCGGGGACATAGATATTGTACATATCATATAGTCAACTACCCAGTGAACCATTTCTAGACAACCACAACTCTAGCTTATGGTTCTGTGGATCCATATATATCACTATAAACAGACCCATACCATATGTCTTCTTCTGTGACTAGATGCTTTTATTCAACATAATAGCTCCAGAGGTTACTGGCCTGTTGTTAGAGTAGTTCATTCCCTTTTATGGCTAAATGATATTGTGTCATGTAGCTCTCATTCTTTGCATATTCATCAGATGTTGTTGCTACTTTCGCTTATTAAGAAAGTGTATGCCGGGTGGTGGTGGTGCACGCCTTTAATCCCAGCACTCAGGAGGCAGAGGCAGGCGGATCTTTGTGAGTTCGAGACCAACCTGGTCTACAAGAGCTAGTTCCAGGACAGGCTCCAAAGCCACAGAGAAACCCTGTCTCGAAAAACCAAAAAAATAAGAAAGTGTGTTATAACCATTCATGCACAAATCTTTGTACGGACTTGTGTTTTCAGTTCTGTATGGTATATACCTAAGCGTGCCTAACTTCTTGGTTTTCATAGTACTCTTCAATTTTTTAGTAAACCATTTTGTACATTTTATTTATAAAAAGATTTAGCTAAAATTAATTTTGCTAGTGGCCAGAGAGCTGGTTCTGCGGTCAAGGCCATGTATGTATTGTACTGCTCTGGCAGAGGATCTGAGTTTATTTCCCAGCACCTGCACTGTGGGAGGGGCTGACAGCCAGCTCTGCCTCCAGCTCCAGAGGATACCAAAGCTTTTTCTGACCTGCATGGACTTCACATACTCACACAATGCATACTCCTGTGTCATTCTGCGGAGCTATAAAAAAAACGCTACAGACTTAAAACCCTGCTTCTTCTCCCAAGTCAGGGTCAGTCTTTCTTCAGATCATCTTACACCAGGTGTTTCTCCATTTCTTCACGCTGCCTTGTCCTGCCAAACTAGACCCTTGTCGTCTCTCTTGTGCACTAACCTTCCTGTCTTGTCCCCAGAACTAACTCAGTCAATCCTAGTCATATTAATCTCTCTAAATTGCTTCTAGTTCACTGTCTATTGAAGTCACAAAGAGCACCCTACCCACTTCCTCGACTGTTTCCTCAGATAATTTGATTTCCATCTGTAATAGAGGATTAATCAGGTCACTTCCACATATTTAGTAGATATTAAATAATTATGCTGAGTGTAGGGGCTTCATCAATAACATGAGATAGACATCTGTCTATAACCATGCTTTTATCTTTCCAAGGAGAGCATAGATTCTTACGACAAATATGTATGTTAAGAAATAATGTTTACATTTAGAAATTTTTTTGTATTATAAATTAACAGTGTAATTCGAATAGTGATTATGTGGATTCCAAACACTTTATTTTTAATTTACTTTTATTTATGAGTGCATATGTTTGTGTGTGTCTACATGTGTACCGTGTTTGCGCAGGAAACTCCAGAGACCTAATGAGGGCATCAGATCCCCTGGAACTATGGTTTATGGCCACCTAATGCAGGTACTGGGAACCAAACCCAAGAGTAGCACATACCACTGAGCCACAACTCTAGTCCCTCTAAATGCTTTATATATAAAGAACACACATAATGTTATATAATTGACAATATCACGGTGTATTTCACAGCAAGGGCTTTTGTCTCTACCTCCAAGTTAGAGCCTTTTGTGCTAAATGGGTTATCGCTCAATTAGTATTTATTAAACAGATCAATGAATTGATTTTTCTGTTGAATTTGCTGAACTGAGTAGCTGGTAATTGTAAAGTGATAAGTTAACTTTCTTAGATAACAATTAAGGGAGTGTAGAGCAAGGATAAAATGGACATAGAAAATTCCTCTACCCATCAAAGAAGGCAGCAGCCAAAACATGGCCATAGTTCAATGCAGGTTACAGAGGTATTCCATAGGGTGACCCTGGCTTCTGTGCCTGTTTAGCAAAATGGAAAATTTTATAAATTAAATCCTTCATCTTCCACTATGCATGAATCATTTCCTTTCTGTAACAGCCCTGCCCATGTACACTTATGCAGTAGGGAACACACACTTCTAAATGTTTCCACTGCTCACTGAGCTACCCATGGTGTTTATATGTTCTTCTTAGCTGTCCGCTTATAGGGACATTCCTCTAAAACTGGGCCACTGTAATCTGACCCAGGAAAGCTCACTGATGGCAGGGTCAGAGTGGTACTTGAGGATTTTTGCTAAGCAACATGTAGTAGATGTTAGAAATATTTCCTAACGCAAGCTCCCTGCCGACGCAAAATTCCCAATCGAGCCAAATCAAAAGAAATCCAGGTTTAATGGGAGTTCTGCACTCTCGGGTGGTCCCTAGGTGGAACCAGGAAGCCACGCAAAGGCAACCACCGGGAGGGAGAAAGGGAGACCACGTGTTCCTCTTTTGAGAGCTCATTTAAATGCCCTGGGGAAGTAGTCCTGAACACCCCCCCCGGGGGGTCACGACCTGGCATGCTGGGATTTGGAGTCCAGAGCAAAACAACTCCCAGGCCAGGGGCTGGGGATACGCCCCCGACTTAACAGTAGAGGAAGTGGTTTTGCCAGTTCAGGCTTAATGAGCTGTCTCCAGGAAAATTAGCATCTTCCCTAACAGAAGTCATTCTTTCTTTGTGCATAGTAATGAATCTATAGTAACCCAGAAAAAGGACTGCTAGGCTTAAATAAAAGAGCTCACTTTGGTGACATGAGAGTTTTTGTTTTGTTTTTTGTATGTTTGTTTGTTTGTTTTGAAACTTCTGTGCCTGGCCTGGAACTCGCTGTGGAGATCAGGCTGGCCTCACACGTGATTGCAGCCACACTCAGCCTCTTTCCCTACTCATTTACCATTTGAAGCACTTTTCTCTTCCAGGATAATGTTGACCAAGAGCAAGGGGAATGTGTGTATGTGTTTACCACTTCTAGATCTGTGTGGAAGCTGGCCACTCTAGTACATGATAAAGTATCCATGAAGTAGGTGTTATTATCTCCGTTTACAAATGAGTCACCTAAGAATAAAACAGGCCAAGGGACTTTCCTAAAGTCACTTAGGGAGAAATGGTTGAGTTGGGTGTTTCCAGTACAGTCCATACAGGTCTTTTCTACAGTCAACAAACAGCCGTTTAGCATTGGGCTGAAAATACATCACCGTGTGGTAGATTGCTTGCCTGGCACTTGTGAGATCCCCAAGTTTAATTCCCACCACCACCAAAAATGCGTGTCTATATTTAACAGGAAGGTAGACATATGGGGAAAATTTCACAGGAGGCTTGTGGGGAATCCTTGCCTAAGCACCAGAAAGTGTGCTCGTTTGGATGTGGCGGTGCCATAGATGGTATTCAACAGAGAACTGACCTCACTGTACTTTGAAAGGAATGCAGGTTTGCCATTTAACTTCGCAATACTCCCTTCATAGTAAAAAGAAACGCTTAACAATGTATTTGTTTCATAAACGGTTTCAGGCCTATCAAAGATGGCTTAGCGGGTAAAGATGCTTTTGCCAAACATACAGCCTTAACCTGGTCTCCAGCATCGCATTTTAGAAGGAGAGAGCCAGCTCCTAAAAGCTGCCCTTTGACCTCCAGATGCTCTCACTGTGCACTCATGTATACATACCATAAAGGAAAAAAGTAAGTAAGCAAGCAAGCAAACAAAGCAGTTTAAAACCAGAGTTTTATCTTCACACTCATAGTTATGATGTGTAAAAAGGAATATCTTCCCAGAAAAACTTAGAAATAAAGTTCTTACTCACAAATCACTTACAAATGGTGTAGTATACCTTGGCAATGGCAATTATGCTTGGTGTTTGTGAGATCCTACACCCTAAAATAGATGTTATAGTATATTCAGTTTCCAGGCATTAGCCACACACACATAAGTATTGATAAATAAATTGGTTTCAAAGTGTCACGTGACAAAGCCTTAGTTCATGTGGGAGTTCAAAGTAGGAAAATATTCCTATCTATAAGTGAAAGAATTCTTGCAGAAAAAAAAAAAAGATGATTGTCCTGTTGGGGTGGGTGAGTATATGTGGAGGTCAAAGGGTAACTTGAGTATTGGTCCTCGCCTTCCCACCTTGCTTAACATCAGGTCTCTGTTGTTCCCCGATCCTACACAAGCTTGCTGGCCCACGGATTTTAGGGGAGTCTCTTTCTCTGTTTCCCGTCTTAACACTGAGCACCAGATCACATGGGATTACATTTGCACGTCACTAGACCTGGTTTCTTGTGGGTTCTGGCAGTGTGAACTCAGGCCCACCAAGCTGTCTCCTCGGCCACTCAAAGCACAAACAATGACTGTGGTCCGTTTTCTGTAGTTATACTTCCCACTTTATCAGTGTGTGGTATTTATTGTTTTAAATATATATTATTATTTCCTTCTGTGTTTACTGAGAACCTATTGATTACCAAGTCTTGCTCTAACAATTTTCACATCTGTCCCTCATTGAGAGTAGTGTATATATGTGCTTGTATATGTACATACATATATAAGAATACATATTTAAAACTAAAAAATTACTGCAGTCGGGGCTGGAGAGATGGCTCAGAGGTTAAGAGCACTGACTGCTCTTCCAAAGGTCCTGAGTTCAATTCCCAGCAACCACATGGTGGCTCACAACCATCTGTAATGAGATCTGGTGTCCTCTTCTGGCATGCAAGCATACATGGAAGGAATGTTGTATACATAATAAATAAATAAATCTAAAAAAAAAATTACTGCAGTCATCGCAAGAAGCACAAATAAAGTAGATTATACACACATAGTCACTTATGCCCCGAGATGAAAGGTACAGGGGGCTGATGAACAATCACACAATTTGGAGCTAGACAAAAACTCATTTATCTTTTTTTCTTTATTAGAAAGTATGCCATAAAGACACTTTTCAAATTGCTTTCCTGTTATTTTAGCTCCAGTTATGCTATCATTTGTGGAATAGCTGTGCTTTCTGTGAGAGATGCCGAGGGTGTTGTTAGCAGCTTGCTTGTGCGTGGCATCGGAAAGAGTAGAGTTTGATCCCATTCCGTGCGGATGGTCTGAGCAGTGAATAAATAGTCCACACAGATAAAGTCACGACTGCATGAATAGGGGTCAGGGAGAGGCTACCACATCCACTGTAAATCACCAGTGCTGGTGGCTTCATGTTGGCATACAGGTGAGGCGTGACTGGAAGGTGTCTTGTTATTTGGGGCACAAGTTGTCACTAGCGAAAAGATTAGATCTGCTACAACAACTGAGGGGTCTCGGGATGTAGCTGTTCTTGTGAGCTTGGCATACAGTAAGTATGCAAAAGGCTTCCTCTTGCCTCCTGGAGAAAAGCAAGTGGGATAGTAAACCTGTCAGCTGACGCTAACCAAAAGACCCATTTGATGCTCATCTGGGAAGTTCAGTGATTATCATTGAATACAGTAAAGGTTAAAAAGACTAAGTGTTGCTTCCAAAGCACTCCTGGTTCGCTTCATGCAGTGTTCACTTGCAGAATAATTTAGAATTTTTCTTTGCAGATTGAATGCCTAATAAATAGTTTTAAAACTTAAAAAAGAAAAGAAAAGGAGGTGAGTGTATAAACAACTTTATAAGACAAGAGAAGGATCCTGATAGGAAAAGCAGATGTAAGGTTAGAGATGGAACTGTGACTGACAGAGCCAGGTGGTACCTTAGCAGAAGAGTGTGGTGCATTGTGTGAGAGTGTGCTAACTATTGGAAGTCATCTAATGTCCTTGTAGTTTGTGATGATGATGATGATGATAATAATAATAATAATAATAATAATAATAATAATGAAATGTATAAAGCTCACAAGCTTTGGTAACGTCCTGTGTAATAAAAATGATTTTTGTTTTTACTTTTATGTTAGTCCTAGAAAATAGCTATCTTTGCATTTCATTACTTAACCAGAAAATTAAAAAAAATGTATTCAGAAGAAATATATTTGGAAGAAAATTAAAAGACTTTAGATTTGGTACTTCCAACAGAATATTGCTGTTGTTGATTTTTATTTTTAAATAATACATTTAAAAGGATTAGCAGGTGTGTAACACAGAAGGAAAAAAAAGACAGAATTGTTTTGCTTTGTGGTCCTTTGAAACAAAAGAAATTACATCATTTTTTTCCTTCCCTCCCTCCCTTGCTCCCTCCATTCCTTGCTTTCTTTGGTTTTTTGTGGGTCTTTGTCCCACTGGGTACCATCAAGCATCCCTGTCCACCCTCATTCTTCACGTAGGACTTCTCTAAGGCATCTTAGGAATTCTGGGATAGACAGGTTTTTTTTCGGGCAATGGTGAAATGGAGTTTTAGGTAATGCGGACCTCTCCTGGTTTGTCACTGTCGTGCCACCTCGACTTCTTTCTGTTGTTTATGTATTTACTCTTTCAGCTCGCTGCTTCGTTCCTTCCAGCACAGCTCATTTTTCCCCAAAAAAAAATTTAAAAAAAAAACTTAATCTAGAGTCTCTGTTCCTTGAATCTGGACACAGATACAGCATGGGTGCTGATGACAAACATGGAGTTCAGTCTCCAGCAGCACACACACACGCGCGCATGTGCGCACACACACAGATACACGCGTGCACTTATGTCTGTACTTGTTCATGTTTAACTTGACTTCGAACATGAAGTTTGAGGATGTCTGACACAGCAAAGGGGAATAATTATTAAAGCTGACGTTAGTCATCTTGTGTCCTCTTTTGTATCCTAAGAATACACAGGCTTACCTCTGAAATCTTTTTAAATCTGAGAACATCAAAGACAGATTATGTCCTGAGTTCTCAGTAGCTCTCCTACTTTTCCTCTCCATATTCTACCACTGAGCATCAAAATGTGTACATGATGAAAGCATTTATTCTTGTTCTCAATTCATTGCACCCCACCATCTTCTGGATGTGCACAAATTATCTCCTGTGACTTAAACTAGTTCCTAAAAACTATTCAGAATTTTCTTCTAGATACCAGATTGTTCTAAACTTTTCATCACATTTATAATCAGTTTCTTTGCCTCTTTCCTCTTCCATGTTGACCCATTTTCATTGTTTTTTGACTATGTATCTGTACCAGGGAACCATTGCACTGACAACTGCCATTTTGCTTGTACCGTCACAGCTCAGTGACTCTGTGTAACTAAAGCCCAACCACACCTGCTGCAAAGCAAAGTGACCAAATTTAGAGTCACACGCCCGCTGTCCCCAAGGTGGTGACACTCATTCTGGCCTGTCCCTGAATTGCTGCATCATCCGAGTGTTCACATGAAAAGGTTGTACATAAGTCCCAGGAGCTAATCCAAAGACGACAGAGCACATTTCTTCCTGTAGGCCAAACCCAGCCAATAAGTAGAGATAAACCAGTAGCAGAGTAGAGGGACCTGGGTGTCCTCTGCTGTAAGACCCAGCAGTGTGATGGCATTTGTTCAAAGATGTCATGAGAAACTTTGCCAGGAAAGAAGAGAAGCAAAGCCCCGGGCAATAAAGACGTGAGCCCTGTGTAGCTGAGTATGGGACTGGGTTTCAATGACCAGTACTGAAGCACTGTCTCCAAATCCTGTGTATCGAAACATCTTAACCTTCAGGTAGACCATTACCTTAGGAGGCTGGAACCCTCACATGAAGACAGGTCAGAGATGTGCCTTCTCTTTCAAGTTGGTCTCGAGGAAGCAAGAAGGCAACCAAGCCATTTTACAAAGCAGGGAGTGGGCCCTCACCTTCTTCCCATCCTCTCAAACTAAGAGAGCTCCATTGTCTTTGACTGTTGTCTGGTTTATGAGTCTGTTATAGCTGCCTGAGTAGTCTATAAGACACACACCCCAGAACAAGAGACAGGTTTAGGCCTTTTCCTAGGAGAAGTATCCATTCAAGATAGCCTCTTTGGCTTGCTTCTCAATAGTTTTGCCAGAGTATTGATGTTAAGCAGTTCTGTGATACTCAGAAGTAATTTCTTACCAACTTCTGTAGCCACCATGCCCATGAGAGGTATTACAGCTAGCATGGTTACAGCACCCAAGCTTAGCTAAAATCCTTCTTCTGTGTATAAACTTGGTTAACCTGGTAGCCCTGACCCTCAAGCCTTTTAAAATATGGTTAATAGTAGGGAGGGTCAGTTATGTATTCCTATACCTCAGAATGACATTTAGACTTTGCCTTTATAATTTCATAATTTTCTCTGATATCAAGCAAACATTTTAGTGAAAATAAAGCAGATGATTATTTCTAAATAATTTATGTATTTGGTACTTTAGAAGAATAAAAATTAAATATGAGCAAAAAGATTGGGCCCAGGAGCAGACTTAAGTATCCAAAAGGACCATTGTCTTGGTCTATTTGACGATTGTAAATGAACCCTTAGACTGAGTAGTGTTTTATAAGCAACAGAAGTTTATGGTGCATGGTTCTTTAAGCTGAGAAACCTAGGATTAAGATGCCTGCGGGCCCTGTGTCTAGTGAAGGTTACCTGCTTCCAAAACACCAGCTTCCTGCTGCCTTGCCACAAGACAGAAGGGACAGGTCACATCTTTCTACCTACTAGATCTCCAGTCTCATTCATGGGAACAGAACCCCACCCAAAGTCTCATCTCTTCATAATATGCCTGACACCCACACTCAGACATAGCACCCCCCAGTGAGTGTGCAGAGAACACAGACAGCACCATTAAGCTGGTGGGTTGCCTTGTTCCTTGTTGAAGTAGAACAGAATTTAAAGGCTCGTAGATGTTCAGAAAGCAGTCTGATTACAGGATCCCATAGCACTAGCGTGTGAAATAGCAGGACTCTGAAGTACACCTTACCGGAGTCCCACACTGCAGAGAACTAAGATGAGAGAGACATAACTGTGAGATGTGCAGTGCGGGCCTTGGGGCATGGCAGACCTGGTTTGAATTTCCAGTCTGTAATTCTGTAGGTATTGGTTAAGTCCCATATCATCCGCTAATCCCGCTTCCTCATCTACAGTGCTGCTCCTGGAGGTTTGTGGAAGTTAATGACACCGTTTGGAATTGTGCTAGATACCACATTCATACTCTATAAAAGATAGCTGCTAAGACTCCATAATTTTGTATTTTGTTTTTTGAGTTTTATGTCACTTTTTCACTTTTTGCTTTGCTGTTTTGAGACTTGTCTAAGGTCTGGGAGGATGGTTGCCTCAGTACTGGACTGCTCATTTTCTACATGTATGACCCTGGGCCTGTAGTCAACTAGACAGTAACACACGCACTGTAATTTGATATCTAATATAATAAGGTATACAATTCTTGATAATAACATATAAATATTTTACATAGATTGGTATTAATAGAGCCCGTTTTAGTGTTGGCACTAGAGAAGCTGAGGCAGCTGGGTGGTAAGTTTGGAGCTGACTTGAGTCCACATAATGAATTCCCAACCGGAGTGGGCTTTGGAATAAGGCTCTGACTTAAAAATAAACAAAAAAAAAATAACTGTCTGTGCCATTCACTGAGCAGGAGTTGAGAAAGATTTATTTGTGTACTATGGTTGTAAACAACAAAAATAATAAGTGTGTTTCACTTAGGGAATGGTATTAAGACTTATGGGGAAACCTAGAGACATTCCCACTGTCAAAGGACTGTTTGGTTTACTTGGGAAAACACCAAAAATGTCACAAAGGGAACTTATTTCATTGCAAATGAAATGGTTGCTGCAGATAAGAAAGGCTCATCAATCAGAGAGGACATGGTTGCCTCTGAAGCCCAGAGCTAAGATTTTTGAACTTGTAATGGTTAGCAGTAATACCAAGAGAAAGGAAAGGGTGTGATTAAGAAAAGAGACCCAGCATGTGTCAGTGTCCAGGACAACTAGAGAAGCCCACCTTGAGGACATCACAGGACTCCCACATGCCTTCAGTGGAAGGCTCAGACCAAGATGGGCTCCCCCCTATAAACTTTAAAACCTGGGCCTGTAGACCGTGGTAGCTTTGTTGTTGCAATGGCAGCAAACAGGATACATGGTTATGGAAGTCAGACTCCTCAAGAGTCCCATTTGCCAGAGAAACACATGGCAAGCCTTCCTTGACCAGAGAGGGACAGTCACACTTCTTTCTTACACCAATAAAGAATCTTTGGCTTTCTGCTGAAACAGTGAGAATGGCAATGATAGGAATGTAACTTCAGGAAATGCCTGGTTTTAAAATGTGTCTTTATTCTTCTAGGCCTCTTTTTCGTGGCAGTTCAGATGTGGATCAACTAGGAAAAATCTTGGAGTAAGTAATAATTATAGTCTTACATCACATGAATGTCTGCAGTGACTGTCCTCTGATGTTCTTGTTTCTCTCTTATCTTTCTTGCCTCAAGCTGAAGCTGCAGACAGTCTTACTAGTTGGTATGGTGAGTTGGGACGAGGAAGAGGAGAACCTCACTTAGGGCTGGTCATGATAACCTTGCTGCTGTGCTCTGGATGCTTTTGCGCTGCCTGGGTGGCTTTTCGCTGCTTCTCTCTGCTTGGCTGAGCTCCCACCATCTCCATAGTCTGCTTGTGGTCACATCGAATTTACCTCTTCTATGAGACGGGACACTGGTGGCCTTGGGTCTCTGCCTGTCCATAGAGGCATCCTGTTCCCATTGAAAGTCCTTGGTCATTCTTGTTGGTTTGGCATTGCATTCCCAAGCCAAGGACAAAAATGCTACCCACTCACATTTTCCCTGAGAACAGCAAACTAGGGAATGAGATCCTGGGTTCTCATCTGTGACAGTTAAGTGAGAAGTCTCATGAAGCACCCTTCAGTGGGTTTACTGCCCCATGCCTAGCTGGTAACTGCTGACTTTAACCCTACTGAGATTTGGAACCGACTTTAGGTTCTCTGTTCAGTCCGTTTTCCAACTCGATTGCTGCTTTCGGTTGTTTGTTCCATTGCTCTGTGATGATTTGCAAACTGCATTTGTGCCTGTGTTTGTGCATGTGAGGATGGGCGTGCTTTCATGTCACTAGACGTGCTGTGTGGCATCCTTTTTGGATATGTGCTTTTGCTGAGCCCCACCCCAAATGAAGTAGAATGGAAAGACATAGGAGTCCTGGCTACAAGTCACCACCCTCGTTGGTTGGTAACGTTTTTATGAATCTCAATCTCAAGTGATTTTTTAATGGAATTTTAAATCTATAAGACCCACTGCCCCGCAAGAACAAAAACAAACAAACAAAAAGAGAATTATTTACTTAAGCATGATTGCTTCACACCTGGAATTCACCCCAAGCTTTTGGGAACCGGAAGCTCTTCCTGCTGGCTTTGATTTGTGTGTTGGGGGCAGTTTGCTTTGTTATTGTTGGTCTGGTCTGGTCTGGGGACTTCCCCGGTACTGGGCAGTCACCACGAGTGTTTACTGACAATCCTGTAGAATGGACACATTCTCAACCAAGCCGTTTTGTTATCCTACTTCTGCGTGGCAAACTCCTGTCATTCGCTGGTGGACTTGTATCTCCCCTGAGAGTGTGTTCTGTGTGCATGTAATCTTCAAGGATGGACCCAGGAAAGTAAACTTTCTAGTTTTTCCCTATTGAAGGACAATCTTGGTGACATCTGCCACTGAGCTCTGGAGGTCATCACCTGCCCTCCCATCCTTACTCTTCCTGGGAGTCCTGGAGCACCCCCAGTGCAGTCTGCAAACCATGGAGCCAGTGCAATGGGTCAGAAGAAACATTTGGCTCGTCCCGTGTGAAAGCCCATTCGACTTTTGGCCAAGGCCTGGCGCTCCCACGTAGCTAACAGAAAAGCTAACAAGCCTTGCATGTCTTGTGCCTTTAGATTATACTTCTTGGTTTCTGGCTTTGCCTCATGGTCCTCTCCACAGGAAAGAGACAATGCTGCACCCTAGTGTCACTGCCAAACTACCTGAGATGCTGTTTCTACCCCGCCACAGCCGTTTCTAGACTCTGTGCCCTGTCAGTCTTTTCAGTGTGAGTGTCAGCTTTCACAGCTTCTGTTTAGCTGTCCAAATAGTGAAACAGGATGCGACCCTTTCTATTGAGCTCCTCAGAATTTCATTATGCTCATTTTGGACTTATTTAACACAAAGCTGACTTTTTTAAAAGGAAAATTGTATTCTCATGCTCTTAAATAAGGTTAAGCTGTAGACAAATTTCTATTTTCAGAGAGCATCAAATGCTTTAGAAGCAAAACAGTGGTGTTAGGCCAAACATTTAGAGCATTTTCTAAGAGAGAGAACATAGTTAAATAGAAAAAATATGGATATGGAGTAAAGAGACCTGACCTTGGCAGACATTCTCATTCCTCACCCATCTTCTCTTCTTGACAGTGAGAGGATACACCTGACTTGTGTGTCTCATGGGTTTTTCAGGAGTCAGAGAAGACAGTAGGGTAGACTTTGTTCTGTTTTTATATGTGTATGCATTTATGTATGCATATATCTCCATGCCTTATGTGAAGTTAATATGTACTTACATATTATGCAGACATAGTGTTTCTCTGAAATTTTTTGGCTTCTGACTGCTGTATTCATAAGATTTCAAATCTATGTTTGAAACTGCTAATAATACTCAGGAGTCTGAGACCTCAGAGGATTATGAGTTTGAGGCCAGCCTGGGCTGCATGGTGAAACACTATCTTTAAAAAATGCTGTCAATAAAATAATTTAAATTCCAAGCATCTTTACAATCCATTTACAGGTATATGATGAGAAAGATGTACAAAGTCCTGATATAAAAGGGCTAGGAAGGGACAGAAGTTTCAACTGTGTATAATAAGTTTTCTTTTCCTCTGTGGTCATTCTATTCAAACATGTCCCTGTGTCGGCTTTTTGTAGGTATAGCGATGTTTTCACCCCTTCCTTCCTTACATTATAGTTCTTACTATTGAATATAGTTGTATGTTGCTCAAGCCATGATTTGCTCATGAGTCTGTCTTTATGTGGCTGTCTGTTGATGCCAGAGGGAAGGAACAGAGTTAGTTTCTTGCTCCGTGCCTCGTGACATGTGCACTGGTGATGGGGAATGTGCTATCCTTAGGGAGGTCTGACCTGAGAAGGGAATAGTGACAAAGCCCTGCAGATCCTGTGACAGTTAGCTCCTATCTTCCTGCAGATGTCTGTAGCCACACCTGGTTCTGTGCTGCAGAAGGCACCGAGCAGAGTTTTAATGTGGGTCGGCACTATTTCTAACTAGGGTTAAAATAGTTTGGATCAGCATCTGCAGCTATATTACCTGTCTATTAAATTATGTTTTTGTTTTTTAGTTCAGAGTTACTCAGAGTCTGTGTACTCTCCAAATAACACTACCTATACGTAAACTATAAATAATGCTACATATGTATAAATTGTATGGGGCCACCAGCCTACCAGTAATAAGTAACAAATGGATATTGGCTGCATGCCAGTGTGTGCCAGGCACTGTAGTATACAGTTCCAATAAATTACCACCAACCCTATGTAACTGCCAATTACTACTGCCGCATGCAAATGACGCCAAAGCTCATGGTTGTCATGTAATTTGTCCTTACATGTCAGTTAAGGGCAGGTGCTGAATCTGAAGCCACATCTGCCTATTCCCAAAGCCTATGCTCGCTTTCCCTCCACATCTCTAATCCCGGAATGGTTGTCAGGGGAAACCTAAATGACACCCTTTTGATTGACTGTCTCTCACTTTGGAATACCAGTAAATAGTGCTTACATAAGATAAGACTGACATACTTTTTATACCTTATTTTTTGAGTCTAATTTATGTAATTATTTAGAAAATTACTCTTTATTTTAAAAACCTGGCTAAAATAATGTGTTAGTAAGCTGTACTGGTTGGGCGTCATGAAAGCTTGTAATCCAAGAGCTGGTCAATCAGAACACAAAGTAGAGTCCCACTGGGCTGGAGTGCGGTACCGGGTGTCCAGGTGGCCCTGCCTTGTCACTGCACCAGGATTTACCCCTGACTACAAGTCTCACCTGCAAACCTCCCATTAGTGTCTGCTGCCAGGGACTTTGCTCGCTTCCTGTCAATGAACTCCATGGTGTTCTCTGAGATTGTGTGCGTGCGTGCCCTGTGGCTGTAGGGTAAATGGAAAATCCTTTCTGTCATGAGGTGAGGATCTTCTGGAGCTCCTCCTTGCGCCCCCCCCCCCCGCGCGCCTGTTCTAGGATTTGGTGAGGAAGCTATATGACTGCCAATGTTCACACTCCCTTCTGGTTCTTCTGTAGCGTGATTGGACTCCCAGGAGAAGAAGACTGGCCCAGGGATGTTGCTCTTCCCAGACAGGCTTTCCAATCCAAATCTGCCCAACCCATCGAGAAATTCGTGACAGATATTGATGAATTAGGCAAAGACCTACTTCTGGTAAGTTCCCAGAATGTAGTTGGCCTGTGCCCATTGAAACTAGATGGCAAACATTGTGGACTCCAACCACATGATACTGACAGGATTTTGTTTCCAGCTGCTTGTTTTTGACTCTGGAATGTCTTTCCTACTCCAACTCTTCACACCATGTTTTGCCTGTGTATTTGGATGCAGCATTAGACGGTTCTGGATTTTTGGGGCATAGGCTTCTTGACAAGAAAATGTGTTTTCTTGTTTAAAGTTCCATGCTACTTGAAGCAACTTGATAATCATATCCATGCGAATGTTTTTCCCAAAGGAACCAAGTAACAATTCTTCTAGTTATTGCTTTATTTAATAAGCATTTAGTGTGCCATGCACATATAAAATATCCTGAAAATAAGATTCGGGGGCTGGAGAGATGCCTCAGTTCTTAAGAATACAGACAGCTTTTGCAGAGGACTGAGGTTCAGTTCCCAGCACCTGCGTCAGGCAGCTCACACCACCTTGTAACTCCAGCTCCGGCGATGCTCTCTTTTGGCCTCCACGGGTACCTGTGCTGTTGTGAACATCCCCACACAGACTCAAATATATACATTCTTAAAATGAAGTATCTTTTTAAAAAACAAAATAAGCACTTTTGTACTGTCAAACTCCTCATTATTGATGTCATGTATACTGTCCTACCCTTGGGGACACAGAAGGCCCTTCTTTGTGCACTGTTCTCGTCGTCAGAGCCTTTGTGAATAGGAAGTCTGAGTTAAGAGCCCTTACTACCTGATTCACACTATGGTTGGAAACCTGCTCTTCTCCTCGTATCTGTCTCATCCTGCCACCCAGGCCAGAGTGGCAGCAGGTTCCTGCCATGCGTTTGTCTCCTGGAAGCAGGTAGCTGCTCCCAGAAGAAACACAATATCCCTGAAGACCTCGGTCAGCTAATGGTCGAGGGCAACCTGATTAAAAGTAAGGATGTTCCTCACAGCCCACCAGAGTATTCAACTTTTGAATAAGTTATAATTCTAGAAGGTAATTTTTAACTCAGTTACTTGGCAATCAAATTAAATCTTTTTGACAGAAGCAATATCTATTGTTCATGGTATGTTAGTTCATCCTCATGCTGGTGACTTTGTTCCTCAAGCAGAACAGGTAGAGAAAGTTTAGAAGCCACTTTTCCAGGACTTCCCCCAAGGTCCAATGCACAAGCACATTATTTATCTTGATATGTTTTCTTTATTGCAGAAGTGCTTGACGTTTAATCCGGCGAAAAGAATATCCGCCTATGGCGCCCTGAATCACCCATACTTCCAAGACCTGGAGAGGTACAAGGACAGCCTGCACTCCCACCTGTCATCCAGCCAGACCACCTCGGAGCTGAACACAGCCTGAAGTTCGTGGGGGATACCATGAGCTGGTCATCTAAATGTGTTGGTGGCTGATGAGTCCCCTGAGAAAGCCTTGCAGAGCAGTTGAAGATGGCTGGCTGCAGGCCTTCCAGATGCCAGTTTCTGGATGGGCTCTGCTTCACCAAGGAGACTGCCTAGTTTACTGTTCCAAAATCAATGCAAGAGAGAATGCGGCTTTATGTTCGTTCACCTGTTTGCTGTCTGTTTGAAGAACCTGGAAAACTTCCAGATGAAGAGAAGCTGCTGCCCCATTGTGCTGCCATTTTATTTTCTAACCTTGAGTGCTGCCCACTGTGAGATGATAATCTAGGTCCAGCTGAGTTATGACATCATCTCTGCAGCTGCTGGGCCTGCTTTGGTACTTGCGAGGGGGGGGCGGTTTCCTGATCTTGTAAAGTGTTAACTTTTTGTAGACAACAAGAATAATTGAATTTTAGTGACTAAGGTGAGGGCTTAGTACAATGAAGGTGATTCAGCAGTGTATTTCTCTCCAGTTCGAAAGGTAAGCCTATGTCCTCAGCGTTTCCTTTCTGTCCAAAAGCTTTTACTAGCTGTAAATGATAAAGTTTCGGACACTACGAAAACGAGAAAGTAAAAGGGAGGGGAAACCGGTATCTCTAAAGAGATGTTTTCTAAGCATACAATCTTGCATTTGCTCTTTGGAAATCTGAATTTACTGGTCCTAAGTCCTATGTATAGTACAGTACCTAATTCTTTGTCTGTGGAAAGGCCCTGTAAGCATCTTATTACTTGCAATAGATTTAGGGACTGTACTTCAAATAGGTTTTAAAGATAAAGGCTGTATTTCCTGGTTTAAACTGTTATTTCCTTTGCACTTCTTGTTACTTTGTTCTTTGTTTTAGAGAAGATTTGGAGATGGTTCTGACTAGAGACAGGAATGCCATGTGGTTCTCTCCACCTGCTGCCCCCTGCTTTCCACTCTGCATTTGCCTTGTTCTGATTGGTTTGTACTGTGCCCACCTTCTCCATCGCCGGCACGTCTAACACATGTTCCTACCATGCCTAGCTAAGGACAGATTGCCTAGCTGCCCCCTACACCACACCTGTCTGCCTGCCTACTGTCTTTCACTGAATGCTTTGCCACCAGCCTTGTTTATGGCTCATGGCTCCAATTCTGCAATCCTAATAGGGTCCTTCTACATGCTCTTAGTGTGGTCTTCCCACCTGCTGTCACCACCATATAGATTGCTATCAGGTGTCACTTGGTGTTTTACGTTTTTATAGAGTGGCTTGTGGATGAAATGTCTAAGGGGATGGGTGTCTTTCCCTCTTTTTAGAGATAATTGTTTACTTTCTAAAGGGGATGGGTGTCTTTCCCCCCTGTTAGAGATACTGTTTACTTTCTAAAGTAACTGCTCCTGGGGACTGGAGAGGTGGCTCAGTGGTTAAGAGCATTGCCTGCTCTTCCAAAGGTCCTGAGTTCAATTCCCAGCAATCACATGGTGACTCACAACCATCTGTAATGGGGGTCTGGCGCCCTCTTCTGGCCTGCAGGCGTATACACACAGAATATTGTATACATAATAAGTAAATAAATATTTAAAAAAAAATAAAGTAGCCTCTCTCTCCATTCCCAGGATGCCTTGTGCTCAGCCCTGCTAGAATTCTGCAGAGCTGGCCTGGCCGGGGCTTCCTAAACAGCCTTCCCTCGCTGAGCTCTCTCAGTCCTTTCTATTCCATGCCACTTTTGCCTTGTCCACGGGTTTAGTGCACTAGTGATTGGAAAGCATAGAAAGCAGCTTTGGGGAAGTTTGGCTGTGTTTTAATCACGTTTGGAGTGCATGTAAGTAGAAACTAGATCATATTTCAACATACAAGTTGGGCAGCATGACTGATGTCAGATTTCAGGTGGTGTATTCTGAAGCCTTAGAGTTTTTTTGTAGGTGAATAATGCTTGTGATATTCCTGAGTAGAGGTGAGTGAGGTGCTGTTCCTGTGAGCTTTGGGGACTGGGAGGCAGTCTTTTTCCTTTTTAATACATTCTTCTGATTCACTATCTTTAGAAACAAAATTTTTTTCAAAAGCAAGATTTTAAAAAAAAAAAAAGCTAGGCTGTGCGAATCCCGGGATGTGCTGTGAGCGCCATCAAAACTTGAGACCGGCTCAGCGTAGCTGACAGGCCTACCCTGTGTCTCACCAAGACAGTGGCTTCTGCTTTGCCTTGAGCAAGGTTCACAATGTAAGCTTTTGCTGGGGTGCTGGGGCCTAGAAACTGAATATAAAACTCACTTCACCGTGGCGTGGCCTACTCCATAGTGTCTCCTCCAAATTGCTTTGTTTAAGGAAAATACAGCTGTCTTAAACTGGAATCTTTTATTATTCTGCAGAATGTTTAAGGTATAGTGCTCAACTTCATTATTGTCATCTGTTTAGGACTTATTTCTAAATAGGTTTTGGAGGGATTGTTGTTTGGGGGTGTTGTTTTTGTTTTGTTTGTTTTTTGAGACAGGGCTTCTTTGTGTAACAGTCTTGGAACTAGCTCTTGTAGACCAGCCTGGCCTCAAATTCACAGAGATTGCCTGCCTCTGCCTCCTGAGTGCTGGCACTAAAGGTGTGTGCCACCACTGTCCTGCTTTAAGTAATATTTTAAGTCACAAACATTTTGGTATTAGAAGCTTGGCATATTGTGCCAGAATGGTGCAGAAAGGACATCCCTGCCTCTCTGGACCTCATCTCTATCCCAGCTCTTCATTCGTACAGTGTTCTCTGGGTGTCAGGAACCTTGCCTTCCAGGCCCTTAGTAGTACATGGAAGCAGAAAGTCAAATAAAGGCTCAGTGAGTAGGACTCACCCTGTGGCCTATAGACTCATACACCTTTGTCACTAAAGAAGACCTTCTGCCTCAGGGTTCTGCTGAAACAGCGTTCAGTAATGAAGAACAGATCTGAAATTACCATAGAAATAGCGGAAGAATGTGCCTAATCGCTTCTCTTCAGGGTTTGGTCCCAGGGCCCTGGCATGGCAAGACTGTCTGGAGTTGTAACATCCTCTTCAGAAACAAGAGGGGAGATTTTCCTAGTAGTCCCCATAAGCTCCCAAAAGCTATCTTGTGGTGAGGAGTCCTGACCGCCCCGCCACCCTTAGAAACACAGTCTGTGAGCACCCAGCTGGCTGCAGTGTCCCACTTTGTCCCTCTTTGAAGAAGACAAGCCCTCAAGCAGCAGAGAAACTGTTCTATCAGCTTGGGACCATTCCTGTCCCCAGCTTCTCCCAATTCTTCTCAGAAACACTCATGGAATAGTAGATTTGAATTTAATCTCAGGTGATTTACTTCAAACAGCCTAGAAGTCCTTACTTAAAAACCGAATTTCCACGTGGTCATTTTTAGTGAAAATAAAAAGTCTAGGATACATTCTGGGTGTTGCCATCTCAAACAGACTCTGGGTTTTGCTGCCTCAGACACAGTACTTCTCCTTAAATAGAAAGATGTGCAGCAATACGATGAATACAATGGGATGCTGGTCAACTAGTTTGAGAAGTCAATAGTACCAAACATTTTGAACGTTAAAGTATGTCCTGAAATTGTGTTTTTAAAGACTTTTATTCGTGTGTGTGTGCCACTGTGTGAGTATGCCAAGCATGTTGCAGGTGTATCCTAGCTGATGTGGGTGCTGGAAACTGAACTCTGGTCTTCAGCAAAATCAGGAAAGAGCAGGACTCGATTTTAACCTCTGCAGCTCCCATGCAATTATTTTTTAAGTGACCATAGCTGCTTCTATTAAAAGCTATTCCTACTAAAGGCAGTTACAGCCATTCTCATTAGGGGAGTTAAATCATGTAAATGTTCTAACATTATAGTTAGAACCATACGCGTGCACACAGGCGCGCGCGCGCGCGCACACACACACACACACACACACACACACACACAGGGTTTCCTGTGTAGCCATGGCTGTCCTGGAACTCGCTTTATAGATCAGGTTAGCCTCGAACTCAAGTAGATCTGCCTGCCCCTGCCACTTGATTCCTGGGATTAAAGTCATGCACCACCACACCCAGCTGTGTGTTTTTATGAACTCATTTTCTGAAAGCACACTTTTGTTGCACACAGAGTCCAGTAAAGAACAGCACTAAGTCCCTGTAATAGCACATATCGATAGCCTACAGAAGAATGCATGAAAGTAAAGATACCGTATGACTTCTGAAGCTTTAAAAATTACGGAATAGTGGCAACCAACACAGCATATTCAAAGGATATTTTCAAATTTACAGACATTTTTGAATAATGCACTTTTGCCTTTAAGTCTATTCTAAAAAAAAAGTTTTAGGGCATCCAGCACTTACGGACTTGGTATGTCAACAAAACACATTGTGTGGAAACACACAGAATGATCGGTATACCTTCCTCGTTTTATAGGAAGAAAGCAGCCATCTGAAGCTGTACTCACAGTAGATATACATGCCTAAGAACAGGCACTATAAAAAATAAAAATTTAAATGGCATTTACCTCCTCTCTTCAAGTGAGAATGGACAACTTATAAACCTTACCCAAAAATCCTCCTTTGTTTTTGGGGTAAGTCTTGTTATACAAGCCAGGCAGACCTGCTGCCTACAGCCCACTGCCTCTTCCAAGCACTGGGGTTGCTCATCTCAATCATATCTAATTTGGTTTGGCTTTTTGTTTTATTGTTTTTAGGGAAATAAGCCAAAACTTTTCTTTTGCCCTACTGTCTTCTGAAAGAGAGGGGTTTAAAATTTTTTGTTTGTTTTGTTTTTATTCAAGACAAGATTTGTGTAACCCTGGCTGTCCTGGAACTGCCTTTATAGTTTCAGGCCTTTAACTCACAGAGATTCACCTGCCTCTGTCTCTCTAGGACTGAGATTAAAGGCGTGCACGACCGCACAGATTCAGTTTTTAACTGTTACTCTCAATTTGCTTTTTTGAATTTTTCTAATGAAGTACTGAATTGCCTTTCTCAGACATTTTCCCCAGGATTTTCAACAAGGTAAATCTAACTCGCTGCTAGAATGTCCATGCCTGTGTGACCCCCAAGAAAACAGCCACCTGAGAATAAATGGCTTTTCCTCAAAAGTTTAGAAATACTATTATAGCTATATACAAAATGAAAGTGTTGAGAACAGAAGGTAATTTAGAGTTGGTTTGGTTTTGTTGGGGCAGAAGTCTATTAAAATTCACAGTACTCTTTAAGATTTATGTGGGGTTTGTTGTTGCTATGTCTGATGACGTTCCACAAGGTGGCACTCTCAGAGAAAAATCTGGCCAAGGCTAAAGAGATGCTCTAAAATATTACTCCAAACTGTTTTCCCACGCATCTTTAACTGTCATCTCACATGTTTCTTCAAGTAGTTGACAGTCTTCATAATATTCTGCAGCTTGTGCATTTTGCTTTTTAGCTAGTTTCTGAGTAAATTATGCTTGAGAATGACACTTTTAAGAGATGAAGGAATGCCGTTAGGTTACTTAGGGGACATTTTTGAGGCACCCAAATTACCTGTAGTTCTAGGGTATCCAGCTGCTTCACAGATGAAGCCAACCCTCGTCTGTAAAGAGGCTAGCTGGCTTTGTTAGAAATCAAGGGCTCCTTTAGGGCCCAGTCAGGACTGCTGTTTTCACCCCTCAACCTTTCATGGCCTTTGACAGCGATTCATTTCTAAATTCAAGTGAACAAGACAAACAGTGTGCCCGTAATCGAGTCCACAAAACTTTTTCTAGGGAACTGCAGTACTGCACCAGCTCTAAAGATAACAGAAGAACTGCTAGTTCCACACTTTGGTATGAACCATAATTATAAACTTTAATTATATGTATATAATTATATATATACATATATATATATGTATGTATAAACATAGCAACTCAGGAAGACTTGTTTTTCCACCATCAAACTCAGTTTTATACTACATTTTGAATTCACATTTCTGCTCAAAGCCCCATCCCCCTTGAACCAATCATGACTCCATGCAGAGGGCGTGAACAGATAGGTATTTAAGTTTCTGTGGCACACCATGATCTTCGGAGTGTTACACACGCACACACACCCCACCTGTTTGACTTCACTCCAGAATGGCAGACGGGCAAGCCTCGGTTCTTTACACTGAATGAGAGTGCTACTCCTAGCAGGCACCGCCCAGGCCCTGAGAAAAGTTTGGCTTTTCTGCAATCCTTCTGACACTCCTGAACCTGAAGCCCACGAGGCCAGAGTGTGAGGCAGGGCATCGGAGCCAGACCCAGAAGATGTTGTATGGGGGAGAGGCTGCCTTCTGTTGTGCCATCTTAGGAAGCAAGGTGCCCTAGAAACATCAGTAATGACAGCCGAGTTTACTCACTAGCTCAGGGTAAAGGTGCCGAGGATGCAAGCCCTGGACCAGGTGCCTCGCACTCAGAGTTTGTCTCTTTGGTTTATTTGTTTTAGATGTTTTTCTGTTTTCTCCTGCTACACACATGGTGGCAACAGATTATTCTTGGAAATACTTCATTTTGAAACATTGCTTTCTGCTTCATTTGGCAAAAAGTGTATAATTCTTTAGTTCCCAATTTCTTCTCTCTTTCTTCTTCCTTTGAACAGAAAGAGGGTTACCTCTTTAGAGGAAGCTTTTGTGTGAAGTGTTGAGTCACACAAATACCTTTAGACTGTCAAATGTGTGTGTGTCGGGGGGGGTTCTTTTTTGTTTGCAGGGGACACATAGCCACACCTACATCTAGCCTGAATAGAACACAGAGTTCTGTAACTCCTAACTCAGGTAGGGTTTAGTGACATTCTGTTGATGAGCTAAGGCTAAGGGGCCCTCTACCCATACTTGATATTTTTAGTCTTCAGTTCTATAAAAATGCAGCAATATGTATTAGTCAGCAATATTTCTGTGGTCATCAGCATGTCTGAGTTTGACCTTAAGTCTCTGAATAATTAAAGTAGATCCCACTGTTTCTTGACACACCCCGCCCCCACCAAATCATGTATCTTTTCACTCTGGTCCTGTTTGGAGCAGTATATTCATGTGTATTTCAGCTCTTGTCTTCATTATTTTCCTATGAACAGTAATAGATGTCTTAGTACACAGAATTAATAGTGTACTAGGAACAGCACTTAGCAGATGGCAAATTTTTTTAATCACGTTCCACATTTACATAAGTTATTTCTATTATTATTCATGCATATTATTTATTGCTAAACCAGACCAGTCCTGTGAAAGCACAACTGGTGGCAGATATTCATGCTCATTATCATGGTCTTGATGGAGTGAAGGAAACAAAATCACAGTGATACCCCAAATGAGCTGCATTGAGTTTAGCATGATTAAATTTTCAGTTGGTTAGGGGTAGTACTTTTGGTGTCTAGGTGTCTTATGTTAAAAGAGGCAAAGCCACAGACTTGTAGCTGTTGCTTCTGGCAGATGTGTGTTTAGTGTAGTGTAAGATGATTATAGGAAATACTAAGGTAGAGATGCATGTAGGGATTGCCTTAATTTAGGGACTGCCAGGTGGCCAGCAAAGTGGATGCCAGGCATCTGGGTGCTGCTTCCTGACTGGTTCTACGAAAAAAGCTTCTCCAAGCAATCCTGTGCCCTTGTAGGTGTCCTGTGCAGCAGTGGGAACAAGTGGTCTTGTGGAAAAGGGAGCAGTGCGTGTGTGTGTGTGTGTGTGTGTGTGTGTGTTGGGGGTGGGGGTGGGGTCTGTAGAACCAGAATGCCAGTTTATGCCTGGAGACTTGCAGGTGTGTTTTCAGGTGTCAGGTGACTTGGCTGTATATGGGCGCGGTCCATCTTAGGGTCGCTTGTTATCTGGGATCTTAACAACCAGACATTCACAGCAACTCAAAAGCCTGTTGTGTTTCTGCTGTTTCTGGTCTCAGCTGAAGGTTAATGGGCAAGTGTTTGGTATAGAAGAGCAGTGTGTGTTAGGACACAGTGCCGCGTCCCAGAGTGCTTGTTAAAATAGGGACTGTTACAGGGTTGTCCTCTTTTAGATGGAGAAGGTGTGTTCTGTTCCTGTATTCCCATATAGACTAGTTAAAACTCGCTTCCAGGCTTTAGCAAAGCCATTTACACCACAAGCTGCTTTTTGTTTGACTTAGTACAGAAATGTTTAAAGGTAAAAAGAAAGCTTCTTTTGGACATCGGACTCACTGTTTTCTGGACTGAAATCACGGCCCTAGAATTGTAGAGGTCACACACATTAGATGCTAATCTCGGCTGTGGAAGCCAGCCTCAGATGTCCAGGGCCCGCACAGTGTACATCCCACCCCTGTACCTTGTCCTCCCCTCTGCTAGGTGCTCATACCACCACCCTGACTTGTCCCTTTGGTGCTCCCCACCTCCTTGGCTGAGTTCTGGGCATCAAGCCGTGATGGGTAATACTTTGAGCACCAAGTTTGCTTGCCTGGGCCTGGCTACCACCCCCCCACTTTGCCTTTGGTTGGCCATAATCATCAAGAAATAATACCTGATGCCAGGCACAGACTGTACTCATGATGTCAGTCCTAAATGCCCCCTAGTGTTTTTCTGTGCATCCTGATCTTTAAACCCAGTCATTATGCAGAGTGTTCACTGTTGGCTGTGGTCCCAGGTGAAAAACACTCCAGGCTGCTCTATGCTGTCCAACTGTCGGCTCTGCTCGTAATGTGGTTCATCAGACTTGAAACTCATTCTACTGTTTTGATTTCACGGTGCAGACATCAGGGTGCACACTCTCTCAAGGTGCATAACTATTCTCATTCCGTTTGCTCATATTGCTATAGAATGCTCTGTTTTGGTGCTTTGGGTTCAGCAGGTCAAAAGAAGCAGTATGGGAGATCACTACCTAGGACACAGTCTTAGAGGCACCAGGCAGGAATCTCAGTGTTGATGTTGCCTCTCCTCTTCTCTGTGCCCACTAGATGAGGTTAGCAGGCTGGCTGGCCAGGCCCTACCAGGGGTCTTTCTTTGAATGGTCTGTGAAATGTGGTATATACTCAAGGGTGAGTGTGGCACATCCTCCCTGGCTGGCCTTCCTATCCAGGTTACTAGCCCTCAGAAAAATGACCCTAGGGTATATAGATAGCAAATGAATGGACGGGCCAAGTAGACCTATGTCACTCAGATGACATGCACCCCCGCTCCATATGAAACCCTCCTGAGGAGAAACATGAAGGATATCTCTAAGGCTGCCCTTCACAGCCCCAACCTGAAGGCTTTTGCTCCCTTCCTTTGAAGCAGATGAAAATACTGGTCCCTTTATCCAAGCCCTTCCCACTTAGAAGAATGGGAAAGAGGGGTGTGTGCTGTGTCGGTGCCTTCCAAAGATCACAACCTCTGTGGAATCTCCCATCTCTATAAGTCCCTTTCTAAGAGCAGCGTGGTGTGGACAGGGTGGGACTTTCCTGCAGAGGGAGGGCTGCAGTCTTCATTCTGTGTTGATGGAAGAGGAAACATGCAGGAGATCAAGAGGGTTACAGATCAATATTTCTTTGGAAACTGGATTTCTTACTGGGTGCTAGACTGCAAATTTGGTATTTATTGTCAGGTAACTGAATTCATTGCTTTTCAAAACCATTGTTCAAATGTCACTGTCCTTTGGAATCACTTGTGTGCCCGCTGAATTGGTTGATGCCAAACCAGAAAATGGTTTGTACATTTGTCATACCTTTCGTATTTCTTACAATAAAAACAGTAGTTCCGGACCCTTAGAGGTGGATTACTCTACTGGCTGTTTTGTCTTTTTACTTAAATGGATATAGTTGCAGTAACAATATTACATTATAGAATATGTTAGCACAATGTGTGTTAGAGTTTTCAAAGAGGTCCTTTATCAAGAATGTGCTATAAGTAGGAGCAGCTCACTGAGCTTACAACTCATTGAGCAGATACTGAGAAGGCAAGTAGGTGACTATGCTAAATGTTTTAGATAGAAATAAATAAAATAGGGGCAGTGCTTAAGAGCTTGCAGTAGAGAGAAGTTACCGTGAAAAAGATTTGTGTCACCAGACTGGCCCAGCAGAGATACCCAAGGGTTTCATGGACATAGACCTTGCGAAGTCTAGGGGATGACTCGGTGGATGTATTTGCTGCGCAAGCGTGAACCACCAGATTCAAACTTCCAACCTCCACAGACAAAAGCTGAGTATGACTGCTAGTCCCTGTGACTCCAGCATTGGGTGGCGGAGACAGGTAGATCCTGGGAACAGGTAAGCACTGGTTCAGCAAGAGATCCTGTCTTACAGGAATAAGGCCTAGAGGTGGAAGACCCAGTGCCCTCCTCTGCCTTCCACATGAACGTGCACACACACCTTCACACCAATGTGCATGAACCACACACTGGGGCAAAAAAGTGAAGCAAGGTTCACTGAGGGATGGTTCAATCACCAAAGTGCCTAGAATGAAACTATGAGGACCGAGTTTGGATCTCCAGCACCCACATAAAATCCAGGTAATGTCACCTCTAACACGGATTCAATTGTTTTTTTATAATAAAAATGCAGAGTCAGATATTAGGGGGTGAAAGATCAGAGAGATCAGAGAAGTCACCCACTGGCAAGTTCTTACCTGTACCAAGGCTCAGATAGGAGGCGATCCTGTCTCTCAGATGGAATGCTGTCTCTACAAAACCTCAGACTGAATCCTCAGACTGCACTAAGCTCCTGTGTTCTACCACCTTATATTCCTCTCTCTACCGAGCCATATTACACCGGTCTCCACCTCCCTAGTGCTGGGATTAAAGGCATGTGGTCCCTGGGAAGTAGAAAGTAGAAAAAGACAAGATCTCCTAGTACATTGGGAGCATGGGGACCTTGGGGGAAGGTTGAAAGGAAGAGAGAGGCAAGGAGGGGAGCAGAGAGAATAAAAAAAGAAAAAACTAAAAGGCATGTGGTCCCAAGTGTGAGCTCTGCTTCTTTTGTCACCTTTGTGTGAGCTGTGCTTCTTGTAGACAAATTGAATCCTGTGTAGACCAGGGTGGCTTTGAACTCACAGAGACCCGTCTGCCTCTGTCTCCCAAGTGCTGGGTAAAAGGTGTGTGCCACCACTGCCTGGCCTTTATGGCTAACTAGTGGCTTAGCCCTGCACTCTGATCTTCAGGCAAGCTTTATTTGTAGATTACAAACAAATTATTACTACAGTCACTCAAGTCTGTAATTCTACTACTGAGAGGGCAAAGACAGATACTGCCCTAGAACTCAAAGGCTAGCCCGTCTGGTCTGTTGGGGAGAGCAGTTGCAGAAGTCATGGGTGTTGACTTCCGGTTTCCATCTGCAGTGCACTCAATCAAAGAAGAGTGCTTGCAGAAATAAGGCTTGAGAATACTCAAAGACCAAGAGCTGCTGGTCTCAGGAGACATACTCTGAATGTGTACAGGCCCCCAATGAACAATGAGGCAGAAGACACGTGGCACAGCCTGGGGTTAGTAACATAAGCTACGGAAGAGCGTAACCTGGTACATGCATGCCACACACACAGATGTACCTCCCAAACTATAATCAAACAGATTCTTCTGTTATCTCTGCTACACTCGAATTCCATCAAAATCTTTGTAACTTGTCACAGATTTTTACCCTTTGGAGTTCAGCCCAATTTCTAGTTCCTTGTTTTCTAAGGAAGACCAACAGATGAGGTATGTCCCAGAAAATCGAGTTTATAATTTTAATTTTCAGCATTGATTTACCCATCATGAATATTTCTCTCAGAATTTTCAAGTTAAATGCAACTTCCAGCCTACACAAAATACAAAAGCTTACAGGGAATTCTTAAGGTCTGCAAACTTAAAATTCACAAAATATTGCTATGTATTTTACATACTTTTCTGGTTTTTTTATTCTTTAAATATATATATAGCTAGAATTGATTCCACAACCTGATAGTAGGATATGAATTGGTGAGGGAGGTAAGTCTAAAACCAAGTCAGGAGATGAAATCATAGTCAATACAAAGGAGTTTGCTTACTTTTGCTTGATAGACTTTTCCTTTCCCACTTGCCAGTTCCCAAACAACCAACAGAGATTTAATATGAATTATGTTTGACCAATCGCTCAACCTTCTTACCAACTAGCTCTTACAACTTAACACATTTATAGTCATCTATATTCTAGCACATGGGATTACCTCCTTCATCTTGCACTTTCTGTTTCCTCCCGTGTCTGGCTGGTGATTCCTGTGGCTTCCCTGTGTCCTTTGTCTGGTTCTCCCGCCTAACCTTATCCTGGCCAGGTATTGGCCAGTAGCCTCTTTATTAAACCGATTGCAGTGTAATTTACAGAGCACACCAAAGGATTATTCCATAGCGACTGTGTACTTATTAGAAGCAAATTAATAGGTATAGCTGAGATTATTAAACAGTAAGGCAAAAATGGACCATAGTTGCTTATAGATAGTCCCTTCATTGTGAATAATAGTATGTTTAAATTAGACCTCAAGAATCATCTGCCATATGACCTGCCTTTAATAATTTTAGACCATAAATTGTACTCAAATTTTAAAATTATAAGGGAAATATTCCTGACGGATACTATAAAGCTGAACGTTAATCTTTATTAAGATATTGAAAACGTGTGACTTACTAAGAAGTCAGTCATAGCACAAGTTTTCACAGATGATAGGCATTTACAATGAGGTCTGGTCAAACAACCATTTTCTTCAAAGCTGTGTGCAAATAGATCCTTTTATTGTCACTGCTATATGCTCTTACCATTGAATACCAACCATGTAGTCACTCCTACCAGGCATGGTGGTGGACATCTTTAATTCCAGCTCACAGGAGGCAGAGATAAGTAGATGTCAGTGAGTTTAAGGCCAGCCTGGTCTACATTGTGAGTTGTAAGCAAGTCATGGTTACACAGTGAGACCTTGTCTCAAAAAATAAAAAGTTCCTTAATGTAGGTTACTGCTTTTCCAGAGGACCCAGTTCAGATCTCAGCTCCCATGTCAGTAGCTCCCACCAGCCTGTAACTCCAGGTCCAGGGGATCTATCACCCTCTGTAGGCACTGGGATGTACATGGCATAGCAGACACACACAAAGATATTTCTTAAAGGGGGGCTTGGAGAACACTTGCTGCTCTTGTCAACTGCCATAGTTTGGTTCCTAGCACCCGTATAACAGCTCATAACCATTAAGGGAGGGTTCATCGTCCTCTTCCTGCCTCTGCAGGAGCTTCACACATGAAATAGAAGTCAATTTTAAAAAGAAGCTCATTACAGACTAGACAGTTGTGGAGCCCACAGCAGTAGTTCTGCTCCACTTTGACTGAAGGTTGGGAGCTTAAGCCTATTCTTGCTCTTTCAAGGTCATTGGCAAGAGTCTGACTTGAATGTATGGTTATAAACAAGACATCTTAACCTAGGGCGTGGTTACTTGGTATTTTGGGTATTATGATGGCTCATAGAGGTGGATCTCTTCCACCCTGACCAAAGGTCAGAGAATGTAAGCCTATTCCTGTTCCTTCAAGGATATGACAGGAGGTTTGACCCAGGGTGTGGCTGCCTACAGGATGCTTGGTCTAAAATGTAGTTGCTGCATGTTCTGCCTAAACAACAAAATGCTTAACTCAAAATATAGTTGCTTGATGTTTCATGTATTGAAGCAGGTAATTGCTCTGTTTGTTTTCTCATGTTAAAGCAGTCTTTTGCCTTCTTCTCCACCCCCACCTTTGACTTGGGTATATAAGCATATGAAAAATAAACACAGGCAAATTCAGTATTCACTGCATTTCCCTCCTGGTTCGATTCTGCGTCTTTGTTCCTTTCTTTTTTTTAAATATTTATTTATTATGTATACAATATTCAGTCTGAGTGTATTTCTGGAGAACAGAAGAGGGCACCAGACCTTATTACGGATGGTTGTGAGCCACCATGTGGTTGCTGGGAATTGAACTCAGGTCCTTTGGAAGAGCAGGCAGTGCTCTTAACCACTGAGCCATTTCTCCAGCCCCTGTTCCTTTCTTTTGTGTATATGTTCCTCCTAGCTTTTTTTCTAATCCATATGCCCTACCCTGGAACGTGTGAACCCTGTTGATGCTGGACCCCGATACATGGTGGTGGTACACATATTTAATCCCAGCACTGAGAAGGCAGAGCCAGGATGATCTCTGAATTCTAGACCAGCCTGGTCTACATAGTGAGTTCCAGAACAACCAGGACTACAGAGAGAAACTCTTATCTTGAAAAACAAGAAGGAGAAGGAAGAAGAAAGAAGAAAAGAGGAGGGGGAATCATTACACTGATTATTTCACCTTTGGAGTGTCAGGCTAAGCACTACCACCCCCGTTCTCTGAAGAAGAATGAATGGGTCCCAGCAGGTCAGTTTGCTCGACTGAGGTCATTCTGGACACACAGTTGAAGCAAACCATTTCATTAGGTTTACAGACTGCTACCTGTAAATTCCAGCTGCAGTGGGCCTTAGTTCTTCTCATGTGCACAGAATACAGGAAACTTGTTTATAAATAGAAAAGGAAAGGTAAAAATAAGAGTTGCTTGGAATCCAAATCTACCTATATTTTATTCTTATGGTAAATTCTGCCTTTAGCTCTTGAATTTGCACCCAATGTGTATATGCTGAGTGAATATTCTCAAAGGAATCAATGAGTATTCCCGCCCAAAATCCCTCCTTTAACTTTGCAATACTCATAGTTCCTCAAACTTAAACACAAGAGCTTTTAAAGGTGAAATACTTGGGGGTAAAAACCATATGTTATTTGGAATGTTGCAAAGATTTGCTACAGAGGACAGAAATTATTAGTAAATGGTATTTTATCGAATTTTAAAACTTTAGCAATTTGGAAGAAACTAAGAAAAAAGGAACCCATAAATTTGCAGGAAATGCAGATCATATTCTGATAAACCATACATACTCAGAGCAGCAGTATAATTTTTAAGTGGACAGATTTAAAATGACTGTTGGGAGATGAACTGAACAAGTCCTTGCAGCGACCACCCACAGTTCATTAGACAATTTAAAACAATGAGCTTCACCACATAGGTAGCTAGAATGTGCAATTTTGACAAATCCAAATGTTGGTACACATGTGAAATAATAACAAGCTCTCACTATTAATGGTGGAAAGGTCATGTGACACAGCCATCTCCAAAAGATACCAAGTCAAGCCAATAACATGCCAGGAGCTTGCTAGAAAACATAAACAGTGTGTGCCAACATTGTTTGCAGTGTTCAAGACAGCTGCACTCACAATGATTAAAGGCTGGAAACAACATGAATGCCCAAAAAAGGGAGTGGGGGAGCGTCTTGTCATTGATAGAATACTGTTGCACACTAGCAAGAACGCTCTACAAGATGGCTCAGCCAGCCAGTCTGGGGATCTTAAGTTCAGTGCCCAGAGAGCTCATGCCTGTGCCTACCCACACATTTTTTTAAAGGAAGAACTATTATATAGTATAGATGTTATCTGTCTGTGTAATCCATTCAGGGGCTGAGAAGATGGCTCATTTGATGAGGGTTTTAGGCCTACCCCAACACCAACTTAAAGGTCAGGCATGTTTATAACTCCAGTGCTGGAGGGACGAGGCAGCAGCAAGATCCCACTCAGCTCACTAGCCAGCCAGTCCAGCTGACTGTGAGTTCCATGTACATCCTGTCTTAATAATAATAATAATAATATGGTGGACAGCAATAGAGGAAAACTCTGGCTTCTATACACATGCACATGTATGTACACACATATGCATACAACACAAACACAGACCCATTTATATGAAATTCTAGTAAAAGAACTGTAGCAACAGAAAACAGACCAGTGGTATGCACAGACTAGAAAACAGTTAAAGAAGTTAATTACAGGGCTGGAGAGATGGCTCAGTAGTTAAGAGCATTGCCTACTCTTCCAAAGGTCCTGAGTTCAATTCCCGGCAACCACATGGTGGCTCACAACCATCTGTAATGAGGTCTGGTGCCCTCTTCTGGCCTGCAGACATACACACAGACAGAATATTGTATACATAAATAAATAATTTTTTTTTTAAAAAAAAGTTAATTACACAAAGCATAGCGGAAGGCCAGGCGGTGGTGGTGCACACCTTTAATCCCAGCACTCAGGAGGCAGAGGCAGGAGAACTCTGTTAATTTGAGGCCAGTCTGGTCTACAAGAGCTAGTTCCAGGACAGGCTCCAAAGCTACAGAGAAACCCTGTCTCAAAAAACAAAACAAACAAACAAGAAAGTGAATGATACATTTTTCGATGACACATTTCTTTAAGCATAAATCTTTTATTGATTTTGTACAATTAGAAATATGGCTGCCAAGAGCATTTAGATGGTCATGTTGACAGGTCACTGTTTGAACTCTGCATAGGCAAAATTGCATCCAGACTTTACATGGCAAATGTGCTCTCTAAGGAGAATCAGCCGAGTGGTCCATGAAATATAAAAATTTCTCTATCCATATTCTTTTTTTTTCTTTTTTCTTTTGTTTTTTCAAGACAGGGTTTCTCTGTAGCTTTGCAGCCTGTCCTGGAACTAGCTTTTGTAGACCAGGCTGGCCTTGAACTCATAGAGATCCGCCTGCCTCTGCCTCCCGAGAGCTGGGATTAAAGACCACCGGGATGTCTATCCATATTCTTGACTCACTACTGTTATTATGACCAGTAAGGGTTTGTGAAAAGTTTTCAGAAAATTTCCAGAACATACTCAAACACACACACACAGATAAAGAGAAAGGACTAGGGAGATGACACAGCTGGTAAAATGCTTGCAATACAAGAATGAGCGCTGGCGTTCAAGTCACAGAGCCCTCTTGGAAAAACTGAGTGTGGGGCCGGTGCTTGCTAGCCCAGTGCTAGGAAGGCAGAGACGCAGATCCCTGGGGACAGCAGGCCACTCAGCCCCTTGCCAATGAGAGATACTATCTCAAAAGTGAGGTGCATGGCTCCTGAGGGCGAAGCTGAGGTTCACCTTTAGCCTACACATTCACAACCCATTCATGGGTGTGTTCACTCACTGACACACTGAACGATATGAGTTGTCAGCCTTACAGGTCAGCAATTGTTGAATGTTTCATAATAAACACCACGACCAAAAGTAAGTTGGGGAAAAAAGGCTTATACTTCCACATCACCATTCATCATCAAAAGAAGTCAGGACAGGAACTCAAACATGCAGGAACCCAGAGGCAGGAGCAGATTCAGAGGCCATCGAGGAGTGCTACTTATTGGTTCGTTCCCCCTGGCTTGCTTAGCCTGCTTTCTTATAGAAGGCATGTAATGATCTGTTCTGGCTCTTTAAGAGACAAGCCACTCCCTCCCCTCTGCTGAGGCAGACAGATCTTCCTTCTGGCCTTCAGCCTGAGTCTCCCTCTTGAAGAGGCAGCTTCAGCCTCTCTCTCTATTCTCCCCTTCCCCTTCTCTCTTTCTCTCTCTCTCTCTCTCTCTCTCTCTCTCTCTCTCTCTCTCTCTCTCTCTCCTCTCTGCTCTTCTCCCCTTCTCCCTTCCCCCCTCCATAACTCACTAAATAAATATTCAACTTCACTCTGCATGGTGTGCCTATCCATCTGTCTCTCGCCCGTCACTGCCCCACCACGTGGCTCACTGCCCGGGACCAGCCACCTTAGGAGACCTTTGGCATGGTCTCCTGCACCGTCCCTGCTCTTGGGGCCACTGCCTGCCACCACATGGCCTGCTGCTCCCGCTCGGAGGACCTGCAGCATTTCTACTGCTGCAGCTACTGGGGATCCCACATCAATTTTTAATTAATCCATTTCAAGCCAGGACCACCAGCCCAGGGATGGCAGCAACCACTGTGAGCTGGGCCCTCCTGCCCATTCAGCACTACTTCAGAAAACATCCTGCAGGCTTGCCTACAGCCCAACATTACAAGGCCATTTTCTTCAATTGAGGATTCCCCGCCTCTGATACCTTGTGTCAAGTTGACTTGACACAAAACTACCAAAAACTACCAAACACAATTGACCTCTTTGACATCTTGTCACACAAGACACATCACTGTTAAGCCACAGCTTTTTCTTTTTGGTTCATCCCCAAGAGCACATATTAGTATGAACATTACAATATAAAATATACTAAGTGTTAAAATTCCCACAGTCTTTACAAATTTAACGACTTTAAAAAATCAATCTATTTAAAAATCCAAATTCTCTTTTAAAACCTAAAATCTCTTTTCAAGTTCAGTCTTTCTTAACTGTGGGCTCCTATCAAATCAAACATAATTACTTTCTAACTTCAAGAGGGAATAACTTTAAGAGGCACAGTCACAAATCAAAGCAAAACCAAACTTCAAGTATAAATAACTCAATACCCAATGTCTGGAATCTACTCCGATCTTCCAGACTTTTCCCAAGGCTTGAGTCACTCCTCTGGCTCTGCTCCCTACATCACACACACAACTTGTCTTCTAGGTTCCAGCTGGTCCCACTCCGCTGCTGTTGGTCTCCTTGGTGGTCATCCTGTGGTACAGGTATCTCCAAGCTGCTGGGGTCTTCTGCCACAACTTTCTCCAAAAGCCTCTCCTAGACTCTCCGCAGGACTCCAACCTTGCCAAGCAGTGCCAAGCCTCAGTTGTTCTCTGTGACCTCTTCACATTCAAAACTAGCCCATCTGGGGGACTCTTATACTACCAAGTTCAGCTACCAGCACAAGGTACAACTTTGGGTAGCCCACCCACAATGGGCTGGACCCTCCTCCCCCCACATCTGTCATTAGTTAAGAAAATGCCCTTATAGGCTTGCCACAGCCCTATCTTATGGATGCATTTTCTCAACTGAAGGTCCCTCCTCTCTGATGACTAATCCTTGTGTCGAGTTGACATAAGACTAGTCAGCACATGAACCAATATATTTCCTTTTTATTGGTGTGTGTCTGTGATGCTTGTGTGTGTGTTCACATGTATGTGGGTACACATCTACGGGTAGGTACATGTGAGGCAGGGTCTCTCACTGGAAGCTAAACTTCACCAATTAAGCTAGTCTAGCTGGCTATTCTGCTTGGGAGAATCTATCCCCACCTCCAGAGCTTACTTGTGGGAACCCAAAAATGTGAGCCTGTTCCACCTTGGCTGAAGGTCAGAGAGTTTGAACTTATTTTGCTCTTTCAAAGCTGCTGACAAGTACGGCTACAAACAAGAGATCCTGACCTAGGGTGTGGTTACTTGGTGTTTTGGACATTAAGATGGTCCATAGAGGTAGATCCACTCCACCCTGACCAAAGGTCAGAGAATTCAAGCACACTTCTGCTTGTTCCTTTCAAACGTATTCTTGCTTCTTCATTTTAAAATAGGAGGTTTGACTTAGGATATTTGGTCTCGGTTGTGTTCACTGTCCCAAACATCAAATGCTTTGCTCAAGAATTAATAGCTTGATGTCTCAAGTGTTGGAGCAAGTAATTGTTCTTGTTGTCCTTTGTATCATATTAAAACAGTCTGTTGCCTTCTTCCCCCTTTTTGTATTGGGGTATAAAAATGTATGAAAAATAAACACGGGTGAAATTCAGCTTTCAGTATTCTCTGAGTTGCCCTCTCGGTACTATTCTAGTCTCCGAGTTTCTTTCTTATCTCTGTTCCTCCTACCTAACATTTTTAATCCTCACGCCCCTACCCTGGAATGTAGGAACCCTCTGTGGATAGACTGCCACAGAAGTCATCCCCCAGAAGGTGGCTTACAACCCTGACTGACGGACCACTATAGCAACCCAACATCTGAGGGTCTGGACTCCGGTCCTCACACTTGCACGGGAAGCACATTCCCCACTGAGCTACTGCCCCAGTACATCCGTTTATCTACTTCATGCTGTCATAGTTTATACTGTTTTATAGTTCATTGTTTTCCAACTATATATAGTGGCCATTTTCCCCGATCAACACATATAGCTCTACTTCACTTTTAAAATTCCTACATGATTTGTCAAGGCGTGAGAGTGACTCTTTTGTAATAAATATCAAACTTGATCTCTCCCAACAAAAGAGCTGCCTAGGTTAATATCATTCCAGCGGCTGTTATTAAATATAAAGCGTCATGCTTACTTCTCCAGACAGTTGAGGTTGTAGATTGTCTAACATCTCTTTCCATTCAAAATCCATACGAAAATAATTCAGAGTGTGGGAAAGTCAACCAGTATATTATTAGATTTAGAAAACAACCCATGTTATAATCAGTGAATGTTATTCAATTGGAAAAATCTCTACCTAAGAGGGCTATTAGTAAAATGATACTGCTATTTACAGTTTTACCCTTTTGAAGTTATTCGTCTACTCCCATTCAAAACTCTGCCCATACAGTAAAATAAGATTTTCCTTCATAGTCAAGGTCCTTTGCCTCCAGCCCCATGTGATCTTTCTGCCTTGCATCTTCTCTACAAGTACCCCACACTCTCACACTTGACTGTGTCTGTTTCCTTTAACCCAGGAAGTTCTTGCTTTCCTCTCAGCTCTTCTGTGGGAAGTCTGTCCAAGTCACAGTCTACCTGAAATGCAATTTTCCCACCCTCCCTTGCCCCACCAATGACAGTGTAAGGTTGTAGGGAAAGCATCAATTTCCATCTTTGACACACTTGTGATCAAGTTCTCAGCAACTCAGCTTTGCCACTGTGGGACATGAAGTAAATGACTTGGCTTCCCTACCCTCTATTTTTCTCAGCTAAAAGATGAAATGCAATCTCTTGGCGATGCCTTAAGCATTGGGGGCAGTATGTAATTCACAAACAAACAAAAAGAGCTGTCCTCGCTTTATTTCCAACAGTTGTACCAGCGCAGGCACAGTAAGAGTTGTAGTAATCTTAGTTTCCCCTAGAAGGAGTACTTCGGCGCGTAAAGAATGGAAGCGAGGTGCCTTGGCGAGAAGTACAGAGTGTGTCCTGCCCAAGAGTGGTCGGTCACAGGAACCGTGCAGCTGCCGGTGGCTCCTTGGGAACTGCAGGCAGACGCTGGCGCCTGTCTGTCCTCCGCACTGCCAGGGGGCGCTGTGGCGCGCGCGGGCCCGGGAGTGGCGGCGCGCCGCTCTCTGGGCGGGGCGTAGAGGCGGTGGGAGGACTTGCGGCGGGCCGCTTCGGCTTCTTCTCGGGCCTAGTCTGTCCGCGGCTTCCCGCCCCTTCAGCCGGCAACCATGGGGAAGCGAGACAACCGCGTGGTGAGTACCAGGTGGGGAAAAGCGAGGGATGCCGCGGGGCCAATGCGAGCGGAAGCCGTGGCCCATCGCGGGCGGGCGGGCAGCCGCACCTGCGGACCCCGGGGCCTTGCGGTGCGCGTGCGCCGTGCTCGCCTCGGCGTCCCGGTCGGCGGGCTCTGCGAGCCCCGGGGCCGCTCGCCCCACTGCGGAGAGGCCTAGGCCCAGGCGCCACGCAGCCCGGGCACGGGGGCAGGGGATGCAGGGATGAGGCTTCGGGGTGTTCCAGACTGCTGTGCCCACGGAAGTTCCGGACTTCCCTGAAGTCACAGCTTGACCACAAAGGCGCGTTGTTGGTACCTACTGAGCTGCTTGTGACTTGATAGTGCTTCCGTCTTCAAAACATCCATTTCTGATTTGGTCCCTTGTAGTTCTGTAATGGAACCTCTTCAGTCGAGAACCCTGCTTATACGGTTCGGGAATGTAGGCATATTCTTTCCTCCTGGCTTCAAGAACAGGCCGCGCCTTGTCTGGACCAGAGAATAGAGTTGAAGTGGCCGTGTGCATGCCGGCACCCCACCCCACCCCACCCCCCACTCCCCACCCCCGAGTTTGACGTCCTGGATTGCTTGGGCTCCTAGGCTTGGAAATCATCTCACTTGTTTTCTGGAGATGTTTCAGTTCTGTTTTCGTTGGTGATGCGATCGTGGTTTTAAAGATTATTGGATTGCTTACAAACATTTGTTCCATTTTACTGGAAACTTTTCATTTATACATTCCTAGAGCATTTGTGAAACATGAAATCAGCTTTGTTTACTGGCCTGTTTGACAACTCTCTACTGTTCTGCTGCCATAGCACAGACTATTCTGGTAGCATTTTGTTTGTATTTCAAAGATTTAAGACTGAAAACATTATCTTTGACTGAAAACATTAATTCAAGAGGTGGGAGGAATAGATCTGATGGAGTCTCTAATTCATAGAGGACAGGTTGAGGCTGCTTAAACCGTGACCAGAATTGTATCATTTGACACTTGTTTCAGCACCTCATGACTCTGATTTTTTTTTTTTTTTCTATAAAGGCTCACTTTTTAACAGCGCCTTTAAATGCTTTATCGTATACTTTCCCACACATGCACAGCTCCTCCATTATCAACATCCCCCACCTTAAAGGTACATTTATTTGTTCAGGTGAACTTGTGGTCACACCGTGTTGTGCATTTTATGTCTTTGGACAAATTAATAATGATATGCATCCATCATTATGATGCATTATCACTGCTTTGAAAGTCTCTGCTGTGGCCATTCCTGTCACTTTAACTTCACTACAATCGCTGGTTTCTTTATTGGCTCCATAGCTTTGCCAGGACTTGATTTTGAATACTTATCTCTGAAAATACTAACTGTGCTGCTGTTGTTTCGAGATGGACTCAGAGGCAATCCAGTTCTTTTTCTTTAACCGATGATATTGCCACGGTGTTAAAGATTACAGAGTTTCAGACTTTCAAAAAAAAACCAAACCTTTAGGGGACTGGAGGGAGTAAAGCCTCAAGGCCGCCCTCGAGCTCTTATGCACTCTCTTTCTCTCTCACTCATGTTTGCTTGTTGTGACCCAGTGTCTCTCTGTGTCCCTGACTGACTGGAACTTTGTAGACCAGGCTGACCTGAACCCATCTCTGCTTCTGCAATACTGGAAATAAAAGCATGAGCCACCAGGCTTGGCACGTGCTGCACCTGCAGAATACTGGAGTCCCATTCCCAACAGCCACACCAGGCATCCATAGCCCTCTTTCTGACTTCCATGGGCACTGGGCACCAGAGACCAAAAATGGGTGTAGAATTCCCTGGAATGCACGCTGAGACAGATGAGAGCTGCCGTGAGGTTTGGGAACTGAACCCAGGTCCTCTGCCAGGGCAGCAAATGCTTTCTCCTGTCCTTAGTATTCCTTTTATCAAGGTAA
>JAQHUG010000514.1:421504-452606 GCA_028555095.1 Dicrostonyx torquatus | reverse complement strand
TTCCATTGCTCCTCCTGCCTGTTCTTATACCAGTACCAGGCTGTTCAGTACTGTAGGTCTGTAGTAGAGTTTGAAGTCAGGGATTGTGATGCCTCCAGACGTTCTTTTATTGTACAGGTTTGTTTTAGCTAACCTGGGTTTTTTGCTTTTCCATATGAAGTTAAGCACTGTTCTTTCGAGGTCTTTGAAGAATTTTTCTGCGATTTTGATGGATATCTAAATGAATAGATCAGAGTTGAATCTCTTGAACCTGGGTCTTCTGCAGTAGCAACAAGTTCACGTAATCACTGAGCCCTCTCTCTGCCTCTATACAGTGGGCATTTCTTAACTATACCTTTTCTCCTATGAGTTATTTTTAATTTTCTAATATATCCAAAACTGTGATTTCTAGATTCCCAGAATGTGAATGCATTTAATTTATCAAAACATTTTTTCACCAAAGTGTTTATCTGTTTTACATTTCTGAACAGTTGGCCATACTAATGCTTGCATCATTTTTAGTCTTAAAATCTCCACTTACATCCCTAAGTACATTATAAAAACTTTTAGTTTGTGTGTATGCACAAGCATATGTACCCATGGTGTGTGTGGGGGTGATGGTATGTTGTGCCATGTGTATATGGGGATCAGAAAACAGTTTATGTAAGCTTCTAGTGTCTTTATACTCTGAGATATTTTGCTGTCCCAAAATATTTTCATTTATATTTTTTAAAATATAAATGTAGGAGTTAGGACATTGGCTCACCAGTTAAGCTTGTTTGCTTCTCTGCATGAGTTGTGAGTTTGGTTCACAACACCCTTATAAGCATCTATAATTCCAGCTTCAGGGGATCTGACACCCTTTTTAGCCTCCATGAGTACCTGCACACAAGCATGACATACCCTTTTGTATGCAAACATACATATAAATACAAATGAAATAAAACTTGAAAAATATAATACTGTAAATATAACAATGCTATTATAAAGGTATTCTTTTAAATCATAACAAGTAATTGCCAACTGGTTGTCTTTTCTTAAACCATCCTGAATAGAAGCAAAGGGATTAAAATACAAAGGACTTAAATCTTCCACCGTCTGGGTCTCTTATGACCTTAAAATTGTATCTGTTAATTTAAGTAAATGAAGATATTATATCTAAATCACTGGTTTTCAACCTTCCTAATGCTGCAATTTGTTAGTACAATTCCTCATGTTGTGGTGCCTCCCAACATAAAATTATTTTTGTTGCTACCTCATAACTATAATTTTTATACTGTTATGAATTGTAATATAGATATCTGTCTTCTTAGAATCTTAGGCAACCCTGTAAAAGGGTCATTGATCCCCAAAGGGTTGCAACCCACATATTGAGAACTGCTGATCTAAATGGATATATAGTTACTGGAATTTATTAAATGAAAGTATCACTTTAATGGAATTAAAAACTTAAGTTCTGGCAAATGTCACTATGTTTAGAAATCTCTAAATTTAAAACTGGGTGATTTGTAGAAGAGCTACTAGGATAATTAGAAGAATTATTAAATATAACTTAGAAACATGACATATGGGGCTTGTGTGATGGCTCAGCAAAAAGAAGCCCTTGATGCAGATTTGACAACCTGGGTTGAACCCTTGGATCCACAAAGTTGCAGGAGAGAATAAAAAGACTCTGTGAAGTTACCCTCACTGCCATGCATGTAGACATGTGCCTACATGCAGATATACATGCACATAACAAATAAAAATTTTTCAGTTTGAAAAAAGAAGCATAAAGTTTTTATGGCAGAATTTTTAAAATTGGGATACATGTATTTGTTTTCATAGGACAATAAAGGACTCAGCAGGAAAAGAAAACTGTATGAAGATCGAGCCCTGACTTCTGAGTCATTGTCAGAGCTGGAGTGTGAAGAGGTGAGGAAAGCAGACTAGTTCAGAGAGAGTTTTATAATTTTATGACTGTCGTTTTGATAATCATGTTTTCCTGTGCCTTTCCAGTGTCATACTTTTAATGTTACATTCTGGTTACATGGAAGAGATTCTATTCCATGCAGCAAACTGAGGGCCAGTCGTGGCTGGAGTAGAAAGAATCACACATGCTGTTCCTTTGTGTCTGACATGTTCTCTTGGCACGCCAAAGGTGCTAATTTCCTGAGTCTGGCTTTGCTACGCTTTTCTCCTTTGGTGTCCATCTTGCCCAGCTCTCTGTCTTCTCTGTTTCACAGCTCCCTGCTCCTTCTGTATCTTCCTTGTTTGTCTGTGCCTATCTCCTTTTTTACTTCCTGTTTCTGGTTTCTGGTAATGGCCCTCAGCACCATCATACCAGTTACCCCATCTTATAGTTGTATTTTTTATTCCTTTTGAAATGAAACTCATAGCTAATATAAGCTGTTTACACTAATTTTTATACTACTGTCCCTTACTAGAAGAAATGGAAGTACATAACAATGTGTCATCTGACGAAATTGTATTTGAATATATAAGCACTCGAGTATGAGACTGGAAGGTTCAGACTAGGGTTGGGACCTTATACGTGGCCTTCAGAAATCTTTGCCACCAGTCATTTTCCACAATGGTGGACAACATTTCAGCAAGTTCTCAGAGAGCTGCCACCCAATTGCAAGCAAACAGGATCTAATGTGTATGTTTTTTCCTTTATTCCTCATTCTTCCTTAGATTGTCAGGGACATTTTTTATGTGTTTGTGTCATGTATCTAACAGGTATGCTATCCAGCTGAATAGCTAGGCAGTTTGTTTATCTTCTAGTATTGTTATATTTAACATTAACCAGTATATAATAAGGAATGTTTAACAAAATACCTTATTTGTACTTAACATTTAATATACATGGACTTTGAGGGCTGGAAAGATGGTTCAAAGGTTAAGAGCACTGGCTGCTCTTACAGAGGTCCTGAGTTCAATTCCAAGCAACCACGTAGTGATTCACAACCATCTGTAGTGAGATCAGATGCTCTCTGGTGTGCAGGTGTACATGCAGATAAGACCAGCCTTGGGTGGAGTTTTTACACACACACGGGCTTTAACAACTTTCAGTTTAGTTTGAATTCAGCACACTGTGCTTTAAAAAGTCAAAAGGAAATACAAATGATACAATCATTGATTTACAAGGATTTTAACCCGCTGCTCTGTAGAATACAGTGTATGTGTGACTGCTGTGTTTTAACAGTACACAATGTTGATCACCATGAAGCTCCAGCTGAGGATCAGGTGCTGGTCTGTGGTTCCTCCCCACAATCGCACTACTTGTTCTTGGTGCTGAGAAACAGTGCAAGGGAAGATTTTAGAAATTTTTAAAATCTTAAATTATGTTTCATTTATTGAAGTCATAAAAATGTAATTTTTATAATCAAAAATTTCTAAATGTGACTTGAACATGTAAGACATATGTACTAAGTAAAAATGACATGGTTGCCTTCTATTCACAAACATTTCAACTTTGTAGGTGCAGGCGAAGAGGAAGAAAAGTGGTGAAGGCGCGAGAACAGCAAGTATCTTATGTTTTCAGACACCAGCAGGCCCACTGTTTTGTTTGTTTGTTGGTTTTGTTTTTGGGTTTGTGTTTCTTTGTGTGTGTGTGTGTGTGTGTGTGTGTGTGTGTGTGTGTGTTTTGAGACAGGATTTCTCTGTAGCTTTGGAGCCTATCCTGGAACTCACTCTTTAGTCCAGATTGGCCTTGAATTTACAGAAATCCACCTGCCTGTGCCTCCCAAGTGCTGGAAGTAAAGGTGTGCACCACCATTGCCCAGCTAGGCCCATTGTTCTTTAATGTCACATTAATTCAGCTGGGATCAAATGAAGACTGGGAAGAGTGTGTGTCCATCACCTTTGGTTACTTGGTGGGAGAAAAGCAAGTAGGCTTAGGAAAGGGGAGCAAACATCTCCAGACCCTTCGGTATCTTACTGTCAGAAATACAAGTTCAAAGCTGGGCATAGTAGCACACACCTTTAATCCCAGCACTTGGGAGACAGATGCAGGCGGATCTCTGTGAGTTTGAGGACTGCCAGGTCTACAGAAGAAACCTTGAAGCCAAAAAAATAAAATAAAAACAAAAGTGCTCTTAACCACTAATGCGGTTGTGTCTTGCTGTATTGGAGCTGTAGTTCCTTTTCCTTTGGAAGCTGTATATATAACATGAAATGTAGCGATTGATAGCATGATTCACTTGAGTCTTTTATAGAAGCTTCTGTTAGTCTTTGAGACTCAGCAAGTGGTCCTAGACTCCATAGTTGTGGTTATTGAGGCTTTTCTAGAATGCCCTAACTAGCTTGCTTGCTTCTGTGGTTATTTATAGTAAGTAGAAGTGACAGTGTTCTTAACTGGAATGTTTTCAAATGGGCACAGTAGTAATGCCTGTCATGGGATTGTCTTTACAGGATAAAGATAAAGCCAAAAAGAGAAGGAAGCATAAGAAGCACAGCAAGAAGAAGAGAAAGAAGGCTGCCAGCTCCAGCTCAGACTCGTCATAGCATAGGACGACCAGGGTCCCTTAGAGGGTGCAGTGGTGAAGGAGCTCTTAACTGTGGAGATTGCAGCATATGCAGTAACGTAGTAACGTGCATGCACTCCCTTGTGCTTAGCCCTGTCCCGGACTAGTCGGCAGCCACTTGAATGCTGCTGTATGAACGGCCATGATTGTTGCCTGCTGCCTGAACACCTTTTCCTCTCTCCCAGTGCTCGATGATTCTGGGGGATGGTACTTTGCAGTCATACTAGTGGTTAAGATATTTGGAATAAAGCTAATATTTTTTACTAGATGTACTTAAGCATAAGTCAACAGAAACAGTCTGACTCCATCTCCAAGATGTGACCAGAAATAATGAGGTGACTCTAGGGAAATTTTCAAAGTAGATGTTACATTAATATTTCAAAATTCTTATGCTGTAGATAAGTGTATTTTAATTTTTCCCCATGTATATTTTGATTTACTTGGGGAAGGAGCTTATAAAGGGGGGTGGGGAGTGGTTTGCTATCTCGTTAGCTACCAGAACAGCGTGCCTTTGATCTCGCACTACTTTTGTGGACACAGTAGCCATGCTTCCTGGGAGGTCAGAGCTGGGCACCATCAGTGCTTGGCTGAGGTTAGTCACGTCCATCGTATGCTGCTTTGAATGAACCAGAGATCCTCGGTCCTCTGCAGCATGAGAAAACCCACAGCTCTGGCATTTACCTCCACTGCAGTAATACCTGAATGTGTTTTAGGGTTAGATTGTGTATGTCATTTGATTTAATTCTGCCTACACTTTGACTTTGGAGAGGAAGTGTTTAGTAGACACTGGTACTTTCTGAACTGACAGATAACAATTCTAAAGTGGATGTTTTATGCAGGTTTTAACCAGTCAGAAGGGGTTATGTAGCCAGTGTTTATGTTTTGTATAGATTTTGTTTAGGCTGCAGTGTTTAACTTTTAACTCCTTACTCTTGCTGTCTTAAGTTCATTACTATGTTTAATGGCACACAAGATATTTAGCATGTAAAAAGCAGGACTTTTGGTTTTCGTTTTTAACAGCTTCATATTGAAGCTAAGACTTTTACCACAAACAAGTTGAGTGGCAGGTCTAGTGTGCTGTATCTTGTTACAGAAAGCTGTTGCCAGAATCTTAGTAAATAGAATGTTTTAAAAGTTTGTTGTCTTTGTATATTAATAACAGATTAGGACATTTTAACTTATATGAAACTACATTACTGCTCTTCCTGTATCATGCTTTACTGAGATTCTGTGCCTCATCTCTGAGTTATTAGGAATGTTGAAAGGAATTGATAAGTCATTTTCATTTTACACTTTTATATAATCAGGTAATATGAATATAACAACGTACAATTTGCCTGTTTCAAGGGTGTGCTAATTATAGTGGAATATGCACAGAACATTTTGGCATGAAAAGAGGCTGAATAAATAGCTATTTTACTTAAAATAGCTGTGCTCTTATCTCCCTTTGGGTCACAGGTAGCTACAAAAGTTAGTGATAAATATGCCCTCAGGGTTTTAGTGATAAAATAACACATTTCCTGGGAGGTTCTTTAAAATTGTTCTGTTTTAAGATGCATATATTTCCTACTATAGGGTATCAAAAAATTTGAGGGATATATGATACCCTGTCCAAAAAATTTTTTTGCAGAATTGATATTCAAGCCTATTTGGCCAGTTGTTGGTCACTTTTCCTAAATGTAAAGGGGCAGTTTATGGGTTTGTCTAGATACGACAGTTAAAGCCTGCAAGAAGCAGCTGGATGCTGTACCAGAGAAGGTGGGAAACAGGTGATCTAGAAGAATGGTGTGTCTTTTCAGACTCTGTTGTCTAGGGCTCTGACCTTAGCAACTCTCCTGAGAAGGATAAAAGAATATTTATGGGGTGTTGTCCCTTATATTAATTCAGTGACTATAATAATGTGTAAGTTAAGTCACAGACCTTCCTTTCTCCACCAGAACTTGCCTTTTCTTTCTTGGGTGATCTTATACCAAGCTGACGAACATGGCGCATTCATACAGAGTGACGGCTGTCAGGAAGTGATGAATGTCTGTTGAAATGGTTGCTGTCTTGATACCAGCTGGCTTTTTTGGGCACTTAGGAGTCCTTTGGTTGCCTTTACGTGTTTTAAGTGCCCTAAGAGTGTCCAAATTTAATTGTATTCAAAATACAGATTTGGAGTAGGTGACAGCCTTTGAAGGAGCTATTCATAGCTTGGGAAATTATTGTAATCTAAAGAAGGGCTTTGTAATAATTTTTAGTTATATGTTCAAATAGAGAGGAAAAATGTTATAAATTTTCACTGAGGAACTATAAATGAAAATACCATTTTACATGATGTTAAATGTAGAAGTGGCTACAGTTTTCAGAGACACAGAACTTTAACAACCTCCCTGAACAGGTCCTGACTGGCAGCATCCATCTGCTTGAGAATATTCTTCTGTCTAGTTGCTAGGAAGTTGCCAATGGCCACATTCTATTTTGGAGTGGTAGAGTTAGTGCCAGTTTAGAAGTGGACTGTTTGGGAAAGCAGTGTGCTGAAGCCACTCTAAAATGGAGCAGAGGCCTCTGAAGAAGCTGGTGGAATCAATCAGTAAAACTGTCAAGAACTGTGAGTGCTCAGTCTTCAATACTGTTTCTACACTGTGATTCGGGAGACAGATGTTGGTCGGTGGATTAGGTGGAAACTCACCATTGAGTGCTCTGTAACCATACACTAAGAATCTAGTTCTGTATATTTGGTCATTTAAAAATTATAAGAGCCACACATGTACCACATATCTTGAATCCCAACGCTCACGGATGGTCTAGAGCGTGTCCCAGGCCAGCCAGGGCTACATAGTGGGACCCTGAGGCCATGGTGGTTAAGACATGGTCAGGTTCGTAGAGCTCTGCCACACAGCTGGGTAGCCTGGTTTCCGTCTCTGGGGCCATAAGAACTCACTCCAAAAAGCTGTCCTTGACCTACATTCCACACACAAAATAATAAATTACTTTTTTTTTTGGTTTTTTTCAAGACAAGGTTTCTCTGTGGCTTTGGAGCCTGTCCTGGAACTAGCTCTTGTAGACCAGGCTGGCCTCGAACTCACAGAGATCCGCCTGCCTCTGCCTCCCGAGTGCTGGGATTAAAGGCGTGCGCCACCACCGCCCGGCTACAAATTACTTTTCAAGTAGATAAGCAGGTGGACCATTACCATGTACTTAGAAACATGTAAGCTATCAGGTGTCCTGACACATTTGGGCATGTGGGGAGAGTGTCTTGAAAATACATAAATGCAAAAGAATTATCTGCCAACCAAGCATAGATTTTATTCTGTTCACAATAAGAATTTTTAATTACAAGCAATTAATTTGACCAGTTCCAGTGGTTTCTGGCACAAAACTCAGTTACAGATTGCTTTACTTCAGGGATTAATAGAAAAACATGAGATAATTTTAGTCAGTGAGGTGGGTCACCAGGTAAACGCATTTGCCACGCAAGCTTGATGGCCTGAGTTCAGTTCCTGGAAACTGTAGTGGAAAGAGAACCAATTCCCAAAAGTTCTCTGCCCTCAACACATGTTTGTACACAATAAAAACAAAATTTATAAATACAGATCACTTAGCATAACAAATCTTTAGGGTAGGAGTGGCAACATGGCTCAATGGGTAATGGAACTTGATGCTGGGGGTGCATGCCTGACAACCAGAGTCTGGGTGCAAAAATCTTGTAAAGTGTGGTATGTTTGTGTACACACGTACACATCATGCACCCAAAAAAACTTTGAATATAATTTAATGCTCACCAGACATGTTGGGGAGCAACTTTAATCCCAGCACTCAGGAGGCAGAGGCAGGTGGGTCTCTGAGCTCAAAGCTAGTCTGATCTACATAGAGAATTTCAGGCTAGCTGGAGCTACATAGTGAGACCCTGTCTCCAACAAAGTGAGTAAATAGTGTGATGCTTTCCATGTTACAGTACTTGTTATAAACAGTTAAATAGGTCAGTTTTCTTAATCCATGCCCTGAAAATTGTGATGCACTCCTGAGGGTTTGTTTCTCAGACAGAACTACAAATAATCCTGAATGGTCGTCATTTTCAGTTTAGGCATTGACGTTATTTAACTTCAGCCAGTCTTGAACACTTCCTTGTTCCTTGGGACTTTAGGTGGATGGACACAATGGTAATTAAGACTTTTGTAAGTTTGACTTAGCTTTCCCTTATTCAAGTTGGGCTATAAAATTATCCGAATCCCTGAAGCACTTCTCCAGATCTCTTTTGCCACCCTTGTCATTTAATTCTTAGATAACCCTTAAAGTTTTATAAATTTAGCCAATGAGTACAGTAAACACTGAATATTGCTTTTATATATGCACATGGCACACACATGGATTCACATACACGCAGGAGTGTGTGTTGTGTAAGGGGCAGAGGTGGATAAACCCTGGAACTCACCAGCTGTGTCTGCTTCTCCTGTGCTGGGGAGAAGCTATATACAGTCACTGCTGCACCAGGTCCTTCCATGGATGCTGGAGATTCAAACTCAGGTCCTACTCAGCAAATATTTTTCCAACCCAGACGTCTCCCTTAGCCCATTTACTGCTTTTTAAAAGGAGTATATTTCATAACATTGCAAAGGAAATTTTGTATTGTTTTTAAAATCTAAATTCATCATCCTAATGAAATTATTTAGATATGTCTGCTACCCATGTGTTTAATTCTTGAAAGCAGTTTCACAGGCAAATTTATAATACTTGATCAGCAAGGATACTGTTTTTAAAAAGGAATGAATTGCTACATTTCTTCCTTTTTCAAAAGTTTTGGCATTGATTTTCAGTTGTGTTCTAAATTCTCAGACTGAATGGTTGAGCATAGCTGTACCCCCAAGGTCCTATCCTGGCCTAACAGTTACCTGTCTTATACTTGGCGTGAGGTGCTCACAAATGCTGTGAGTCTTCTAACGCCACACACTGGCTTCTCTGACGGTGACAGATTCAGAGCCTTCCCACAAAGGATTAGTCTCTGTTCTACAGGTCTCCAGACAGCTCTGGTGGCCTTCTGCATCATGCTCTCACAAAACGGGCGTGGGTAGTTTGACTTACCTTAGGGGAACTTGTGTTTATTTTCCTTGGTGTACAGCGTCCTAGACCGATGTGACAGAAGTTTCCTGGGCTTTGGTTTAGCCCTGTGGTTCTCAGTCTCCCCTAATGCAGGTCTTTATCTTGTGATCCTCCACCATAAAATTATTTCTCTTGCTATTTCATAACTAGCAAATACTAGTATGGATTATAGAAAATTCTTGTCGGGCGGTGGTGGCGCTCGCCTTTAATCCCAGCACTCAGGAGGCAGAGGCAGGCGGATCTCTGTGAGTTCGAGACCAGCCTGGTCTACAAGAGCTAGTTCCAGGACAGGCTCCAAAGCCACAGAGAAACCCTGTCTCAGAACAAACCCCCCTCCCCCAAAAAGAAAATTCTGTGAATATTTTTGGAGATAAGTTTGCTGAAGGGATCATAATCCACAGGATAAGAACTGCTGGTTTAGAGCTTCTAAGAGGGAATCTTTAAAATTTATGACATCATAATTTATAATTTATTATTATTTATATAATAATATGACCAAAGTTCTCTTATAATCAACAGCCACCAAGTGACTCAGACCCTCAGAAAGCTAGTGACCTCACAAAGAAAATTCTTTACAACATAACTGCTGCTGATTTTTTAAAGCTCCATCTAGAAAGCTTTGATTTCTACACTTATTGTAAATTATGTCTGTTAACTTTGAACTACTTTCTAGAGTTGCATTGTCCAAAAAGGTAGGCACTGATTATATATGACCATCCGTAAATGATTACATTGAAAATTCCATTTTCTTCATCTCACTACCACTGTTCAGTGTCCACCTATGCATAGTGACTACCAAGTATACAGCAGAGATGGAGCACTATTGGGTGGTGCAGCACTACAAACGCAGTTCTAACCCTTCCACAGTAGTAACCTCTGAATACTGGTGTGGTGGCTGCAGAGTCCATTGTTATGGGGCTAACAGATTGAACAGATTAACATCCTGTTGTCACCTACTTCATTTGTGAAAAGGTGGTTACAAGGCAGGCAGTGGTGGCGCACACTTAATCCCAGCTCTCGGGATGCATAGGCAGAAGGATCTCTGAATTTGAGTCCAGCCTGGGCTACAGAGTGAGTATGAGGACAGACTCCAAACTACACAGAGAACCGAGAAAAGAAGAGGTGACTACATCGTGTTATATGGGGTTCACAGTCTGTAGTAGACTGCCTCTGTATCTCTTATTTGAAGTATAGGAGATCGGGGAGTCGGGATGATGCGTCCTAGGGTGTCTGCTAAGCATGGACGTGGCCCCCGGGTCAGACCTTAGCACCACATAAACAGAGTGGTGGCTCACACCTATATTCATAACACTTAAGGGGGTACAGACAGGAGGGTCAGAAGTTCAAGGCCAGCCTGAACTACAAAGATAAAAAGTAAAATTTGAAAATCATATAAGGATCTACACTATCAGAGATGTAGTGTCACTTAGATGTAGTACGTCTTTAGAGGAGGCACCAAATCCAAAGTACTCCAATCTTGATATAGTAAGGTAAATAATTTTACAGCTGTTCCTAGTCATTTAATGTTTAGTGTCTGGAAGTGACTCTCATCCAGCGTACTCTAGTGTTTCCAGCATCAGTCTCTGCCTTCACAAGAGCTCCATTTTAAAGCGGCTGCTGTGAGTGTTTGCGTGGCAGACGTTTGAGAACTTTACCACTCTTCTCGACACTGCTAATGATACTCAGCTTACATCGCTGTGTTCAACAGTAAGTTTGTTTAGTTGTGTGTTTCTAACTTTGAAACCTGAATATTTATCCCTGAAGGTATTTTGTCAGGCCCCTTGCCAAAAGTCAGAGACTCAACTGCATCTCTGATCCCCTCCTGGCAAAGGGAGGGAAACATTTAATATTTGTCCTTTGGTTCTTAGTATTAATGAGTTTTTAATAAAATTAACTCAGGCCGGGCGGTGGTGGCGCACGCCTTTAATCCCAGCACTCGGGAGGCAGAGGCAGGTGGATCTTTGTGAGTTCGAGACCAGCCTGGTCTACAAGAGCTAGTTCCAGTGCAGGCTCCAAAGCCACAGAGAAACCCTGTCTCGAAAAACCAAAAATAAATAAATAAATAAATAAAAATAAAATTAACTCAGACTTACAACAGGGCCACCTCTAGGCGTTTGCGAGACAAAATGACATACCAGTATTACATGGTTTGCATGCATATTTCCTAATTAGCTCTGGGTGGGAGGGTTACAAGCTGTGCTGCAATCACTCCACTGCTTTCTCAAGTAAAAACTAGAACTCCCTAGACCGAGGTAGAAAAAGGAATAATACAAGGTAAGCCTGGAAATTTACTGTGTATGGTTCTAGATGCTGATAATTCTAAATTACAGGAGAGCGAACAGCCCGCTTTCTGGCTGATAGGCTACTGGCATCTTGTTTGATGGAGCGCCAAACAATCCCTTCAGAAAGGCCTGCTTCCTATTACTACCACATTGGAGGGGAGGGTTTCAACACAGAGCAGGAGGATCACGTATGTGGCCTTGGATTGCAGCAGCCGGTCACCTCTAGCATTACTCCCTGAAGCATGTGGTCATATTTGAGAAAGACTTTACAAATTCAATCCAGATCAGGAAACCAAGGAAACACTGAAATTGATCACCGACTGGATCTTAACACTTAACTGGCCCTTAAAAGGCCGTTAGTGGAAAATTTGCTAAAATGCAGTTGCAGCCTTTTATTAAGAGTAGTAATCATCACAGCTTAAGATGTTGATATTAGAAATTGCATGAAAAGGAGGTAGGAAGAGGACTTTTCTTGTCCTTGAACCTCTTATGTAAATCTGAAACCTTCAGAGAAACAAGTTCAAACTGATCAATTATGAAATGGTTTAAGCTTACTCCAGTTGGGTGTAGCAGGGCACACCTGTCATCCCAGCTCTTGGGAGGCTAAGGCAGGAGAGTCATGAGTGCAAGGCAAAAAATAAATTTAAAAAAAATGAAAGAAAATCCATCCTATGTACTCATATAGTGAACCCACATCAGAAGAAACTGGAAGCTGGAGTTACTGCCCTTGGCAGCTGCATCTCCTACATGACCCAACCTCTAAGTTACTATAGTGCTTCTGTGGCAGTTATCCAACAAAAGCAGTGTGTGAAGGTTATCCTGACTCACGATTTAAATCTACAGTCCGCCATGATGGGGAATGGCAGCAAGCTGAGAGGCAGAGACCTTGTTATCTAGCAAAATCTTAGTGCACTGCTGAGTGTGGGATATTTCCCTCTGAGGTGTTGGTTAGAGAGGCCCCAAAACAATATATGTCATTGCCCTTCTGCTAGAACTTGATGTTAAGACTGTTGCTGAAGATCCCACACACTTTGGACTTAGAGATTTCTAGGAGGACTTAAAAATCAAGTTGTAATAGCTGGATGCTTCCTTCCTGCTGGCTAGCTTTCCCAGTCCCTGGGGTGCTACTGGAGGCTTCTGGGTATTTCCTGCTGGCTAGCTTTCCCAGTCCCTGGGGTGCTACTGGAGGCTTCTGGATGCTTGCTTCCTGCTGCTAGCTTTCCCAGTCCCTGGGGTGCTACCGGGGGCTTCTGGATGCTTCTTTCCTGCTGCTAGCTTTCCCAGTCCCTGGGGTGCTACCGGAAGCTTCTGGGTGCTTCCTGCTGCTAGCTTTCCCAGTCCCTGGAGTGCTACTGGAGGCTTCTGGGTGCTTCCTGCTGCTAGCTTTCCCAGTCCCTGGATGCTACTAGAGGCTTCTGGGTGCTTCCTGCTGCTAGCTTTCCCAGTCCCTGGGGTGCTACTGGAGGCTTCTGGATGCTTGCTTCCTGCTGCTAGCTTTCCCAGTCCCTGGGGTGCTTCTGGATGCTTCCTTCCTGCTGGCTAGCTTCCCAATGCCTGGGGTGCTGTTGGAGGCTTCTGGGAGAGGAAAGCTATTAACACTCTTACCTAGCTATGAACACTAAGAGCTACAATAACAACTACCCTGGCAAGATGTGTCCACTGGTGCAGTGGTGGCATGAATGTTTTGGGGGTAACAATTTTCAACTTGCAGTGAAGGCCTATTCCAGGATTAGGACTGTACCCTTGATCAGGACCTGCCAGCAGGTAGATCATAGTACCTAAAGGGGAATCCACTGCTATCAATCACTTTGCTGAAAGGACATGGTTAAACCATTTTCTAAATACTTATGTTTGCACAGAATTAGTGTTGCTCTTGGTCTTCATCAGAAAAGCTTTACTACAATAGACAACAGTTAACATAGAGATTTCTAACTGGTCAAAGAGCTGAAATAAAGGCTGATGGACTGATTGCTCATCCCCAAATGGCTGGTCTATATCACCCATTCCAGGCTCAAGGAACATTGTAGAAGAGGGGAGACAGGAAGAATAAAGAGCTGGAGGATGGGGAGATGTGTTACAAAATGAGGTCTTGACAGCTCTGCAGTTGTGGCTGCCCACATGTCAAGACAGCCCTGTCAACATTTCATCACGGGAAGAGTAAAGGCCCATGAAGCCCCACCCCCTGAGGGATTGCGGACAGTTAGTAGTGACTGGGGGAAGGGGTATCACTTTCTTCAGTGGTCTAGCCTACTGCTCTCTGGACATAGCTGGCCTGGAACATACTTTATACCCAGTTTGCCTCCCACACATGGCCAGGCAAGTAGCCCTAGTTGAACTCAGTTGGGCACACATAGAGAAAAGACAGTGGGAAGGGGACTTGGAAAGTTTTCAGTGGGGGAGATGAGAGTAGTGGCAGGTGAAAAGGACTAAAATTCATTATATACATGCACGAACCTGTCAAGAATTTAAGAAAAAGTTGCATGCCTGGAGTACAACTTGTAGGCAGCTCAGTCAGGAGAAGCCCTTCCCAGCACTTGTTACCACTTCCATGATGCCGGGGCGGAGCACAAAGTCACTGCCTGAGCCTTGTTGGTTTCATTGACTTTGTTGGTTTGAGGAGGCTCCCTCCAGGATGGAAAGGCTTGAGTGGGAGGAAATGGCAACATCACAGTTGGTATTGAACTTGAATCATAGGGCCTATTCTCACTGCAATTAGCTGAAACCGTCACAAAGATCTCACTGCATTGCTTTGTCTTAGACAGGTGTCATTGTGTAGACATAGCTGGCCTGGAACACACTCTATACCCAGTTTGCCTCGAACTCATAGATCCACCTGCCTCTGCTTCCTGAGCTGGGATGAAAGGCGCACACAACCACCGCCCCAGTCAAGTCTCACTAGTTTAAAGGGTGGCTACTTAGACCTCCTTTCTCTAAGGAAAATCAAAGTCATGTAGCTGGAGACAATAGCACATGCCTGTAACACTAGTATTTGGGAAATCGGAGCCATAGATCAAGAGTGGTGTAACAGCCTGGGTTATACTGTGAGACTTTGTATCAAAAGAATTAAGTAAATAAAAATAAAAGATGGACAGACTGTTGTGACAAGGTAGCAAAATACAAATTGCTGATTTTCCAATCGAAAATAATTTCAAGACTTTTATCAAAGTGGTTGAAAACTTAAATACAGGTCTGGTTATCAGCCGGAATTGTTTGAATAAGTTTTGTATTGTCTGTAAAATCTGCCAACATGTGAGGAGTGACATCAGTGCTCCCACCAGGGACCATGTCTGTAGTCTGTGCTGTGGCTGGAGGCTGTGTTTATGTCTGTACTCCTTGCTGCCAGCGTGCACCATGTTGAATGAGGTCTATGGTCTGTGCTGCTGCCTGAACCCATGTTGATGTTCATGGTCCATGCTGTCTCCAGAAACCATGCGGGAGTTCACGATCCAGGCTGCCGTGGCTGTTATGGGCAAGGAAGCTTCTTTTGCAGTGGTGTAGATGACTGCAGAATCACAGCTGAGAATGAGAGACATTGAAGGGTTCTGACAATTCCATACACCCGAAAAAGTCTAGGCAGGAAATCCTTGAAGAAAACTCTTAGAAACTGTGACAGGGAAGCTAAAGTGTGTGGCTTCTGATGGGGTAGGCGGGGAAGGACTTGTCCTTAAGGGGCTGACCACCGAGTTTGCTCCTCCAATAAGTACATGGGCAGCATGAATTGAACTTAGTGTATTTTTTTTCCTTTTTAGGGTGGCACAATGATGGGGGTGGACTTGGGAGGATTGGGAAACAAGTGCGATGGGGTTCATTGTGTGAAATTCCCAAATAATAAAAATATTGAGAAAAATAAGCAAAAAACAAACATTTCTGATTTAAAAAACAACAACAACAACAACAAAATCTACCAACATGCCCCATGGACCCTCTGCCTCTCTTAGAACTCAAAAGCCCTGAGTCAACCGGACAATGGCAGCGGACACCTTAATCCCAGCACTCACTCGGGAGGTAGAGGCAGGCGGATCTCTGAGTTTGAGGCCTGCCTGGTCTACAGAAATAGTTTCAGGACAGCTAGAGCTGTTACACAAAGAAACCCTGTCTTCAAAAACCAAACAAACAAGAAAAACCCTGAGTCTTCAAACTGCCTCCTAAGTAAGTGTCTGCTCCTTCAAGACCCGCTCCAGTGACAATGCCACTTTGAATATCTCATTTCCAGCACTATTGACTGAGGTTTTCTGTCCAGCCCAGTCCTGCAGCCATTCAGTCCCAAAGAATCACACAGAGGTCTACATTAGTTATAAACTGATTGGCTTCTTACTTACTAATTCTTATAACTTACAATAGCCCATAATTCTTGTCTGAGTTAGCCACGTGGCTTGGTACCTTTTTCGGTGAAGCAGTCACATCTTGCTTCCTCTGTGGCTGGGTCATGACTGCAGACTGCAGAATCCTCTTCCCAGAATTCTCCTGTTTTCATTGCCCTGCCTCTACTTCCTGCCTGGCTACCAGCCAATCAGCATCTTATTAAACAAGTACAAAAAAAACCAAATGTTGACAGGGTAATACCACTGTCCTACATCACAGCATCTTCCCTAGTTGATAATCCTTTGGTTTGTGATTTATAATACTTTATTTAACACTTCACAACTGGTTTAAGAGGAGCTGTCGATCAGACACACTAGGCAAGCTCTACCACCTAGTGTAACATAGTCACTTACATATCTCTTGACAGCCTGCAACAGCCTTGAGGGCAGGAGTCACGTCTGTATCAGTTCCCTGGTTCATCGGTGTCCCTTTATTCATTACTTAGGTAATGAATAAAAATAACCATCACATCCTATTTCAGGGCTGCACTGGTACAGTATACTTACTATTACTACTCAGTATACTTCTATTAAGAAGCAAGATATCTTAATTTGGTCCATTAAATAAATGTTATTAGGCTCCTTTGAAATTGCTTTCTGTCTAGATTTTCAGCCACTATCCTAAAAACTACCACATTCTTCAAACCATATAGTGCCCTGCATGTTGTAAACTGAGTATTTACAAAGAAATAGTTATTTCTTTCTCCTCACCTTCCTCCACAAACGAGGAAAGAATCAAGAAAAAGGAAAACAAAAGTGGCAACCAGCTGTCACTTTCCACTTCAGTCCCCTCAAGTCACAGAATCAGACATTTCAAGAGACTGAAGAATCTGACATCACCTGGGATGACACTCAGCTGTTACTAGAGAGGGACCAAGGAGTCGTTGAGTTACCAGTTTAAGAAATAGGAATGTGTCTCTTCTGCATGTATTGGCTTTTGTGACCCTAGTTTACTTAGATGCACACCTTCCTAGGCTGGGATGGAGAGGGGGAGGGCCTTGGACTTCCCACAGGACAGGGTACCCTGCCCTCTCTTAAGGAGGGAGCGGGAGGGAGGAAGGCTAGTGGAGGAGCGGGAGGGGATTGGGAGAAGGGGAGGAAGTGTTGATTTTTGAATGGAAAAAGAAAAATAAATAGAAATGGGGGTTAGAGAGATGTTTGATGTTTAAGAGCACTTACTCTTTCAGAGGGCCCATGCTCATTTCACATAGTGGCTTACAACCATCTTCAACTCCAGTTCCTGAGGATCCAATGCCCTCTTCTAGCCTCCAAGGGCACTGTACACATGTGATAAGGTATACATGATGAGAAGACACCCATACACATAAAAGCAAAAGAAATCAACTTTAATAAAGAGATGGAAACAGAGTCCAGATGCTTTAAGTCTTGTCCAACCCCAGGCCTAACGCCTGGTTTCTGTCCTGACTGTACATCACTTTCTAAGTCTGGAATGAGAGCCACATGTGTGACTATTCCAAATTTCCATTTTGAAGCCTGCAGATCTGGTAGAAGCAAAATACTGCAAACTACTCAGTTACAAATTCACATCCTATATGGTTGTTTGGTATCATAAGAACTAACTAGCTGTGACTCCATTGAATTTCTCAGTGATTAACTCTGCACCCTTTTTGTCTTCTTACTTTACAGTCAAGAAAAGTGAGGTTGAATGTCTCATACGCCTTTTCTGTAGCTTGGTGGAAAGACCCAGTGAAAAGCTTGCTAATGCCAGACTAGACTGCAACACGTTTCGGGGGATCCTACACAACATATTTGGAATGACTGATGACACGTTGATGAATAGGGGTAAGGAGTCACAACAAATTGAAGTGAACCAACCCAAAAGGACATTCCAAATGTCCTTTCCACAAGACTGGACTTTCTCTCAGTGCCAAACCAGAAAGGAATAATTCTGGGAGGAGAGTGCTGCACACAATAGCCAGAGGGAATGTGAGGACGGCTTTCAATACAAACCCACGCCGAATTTTGTAGCTCATAGCAGGGAAGTTTTGAGAAATCACCACCACTGGACTAAAGAGTCTAGTGGTATTTATTAAGGACAAACAACTGAGGGCTTTTAATCATGACAGTACACACCACAGATGTGAATCATGAAAGTCCAGGTCACCAATGTGTAAATCATTAATTGGCTTTTTTTTCTTCATAGAAATGTGTCAGTGCAAAAAATGACATTTTATATTGGAAATATTTAAAGTCACGTGTCTAATACATGAAAGTGATTGGTATATCTAGTTAAGTTCTGTAGTAAATCATTAAAATATACTTTTTGATAAGATTTGACACATGCATATTTGTGAAACCCTTGCCACAAACAAAATCATTAATATACCCCTCATCTCCAAAGATCAAATAACATTTGAATGTTTTTCTATAGGATACTAAAGTTTCATTGACAACTTTAAAAATTGGACTGGCAAGATAGGTCAGCAAGTCTGGCTTCCTGAGCTGCAGTTCCCAGAACCAACCTAAAATGGAAGAGAGCCAGTTTCACAAGGTGTTGACCTCCACACAAGGCCATGTACATGTTCGTGCACTCACACACACACAAATGAGAAATACATAAGAACTTAAAAATGTTTAACATTAGTAATTTACTTTGAGATGTGGAAACTACAACAGATTTCTCACTGCTTTTTGTTTTTGATTATTAAACTGTCGTTAATTAGCTCTAGATTTTCTTGGCTTTAGCAACTACATGAAACACCACAAATGAAGATCATTATTGCTCATTGTGTGGAATGATTATTCTGCTTTAGAAATAGAGAAAAACCCACATTACCAATAATTTTGATTCTTTCAAAAGCTAACACCAGAACAGTTCCCCCTTGATTTGTAAGTTTTCTATATAAATGGGTGTGTGTGTGTGTGATAAAACAATTACAATACTCTTACACACTCCTTTTCCTTTTCAGTGTTCTATGTATTTGACAAAGACAGTGATAACTATATAAATGTACAAGAGTGGGTTAAAGGACTATCAGTGTTTCTCCGAGGAACTTTTGAAGAAAAGATGAAATGTAAGAATAAGTACTAGCTTAGTGATATGACATCAATCCTGTCTTTAGTGTGTGGGTGCACTGACAGCCGTCACCTAAAAGGGACAAGAGAGCGTTTTCTGGAGCTGGTTAACTAGAGTGACCACAGCTGGGAACATAGATTCAGGTTTACCCAATTTGCATATTTGTGACAGCAATCTCATGAGTTTCCATAATAACAAAACCACATAGATCACTTTTTTTTTTTTGGTTTTTTGAGACAGGGTTTCTCTGTGGCTTTGGAGCCTGTCCTGGAACTAGCTCTTGGGATTAAAGGTGCGCACCACCACCGCCCGGCAGATCAAACACTTTTAAAATTGGTGGCAGCATTGGGTAGGTGGTCACAGCATAGCAGGGGACTTGTTACAGGCCTCACTGGTGACATTCTTAGTTTCTGGGCTGGTGTCAGGTCACATTCAGAGAAGAAAATAAATGGCCATTTAAAGTAGCTAAAGATAGTCCAAGGTAATTAGGCTCTAGACTCCAAATATTCCAAAATTACCAGAATTCTCATTAGTCAGCCTTAGTAGATGGAGCTTCTTCCAGGAATGATTGTTCACAGGTGAATGCTTCTTTAACCAAATAGATGAGATCAGTGTTCTCTACAACACCCTTGTGAAAATGCCTCATGAGGGCCAGCAAGATGGTTCGTCAGGTGAGGGCGCTTGCCACCTGTCAACCTGAACAAAATCCTAGAACACACACACAGTAGGAAAGAACCAATTCCTGAAAGTTGTTTGCTGACCTCTAACCTCTAGGAGCATAAATACATGCATGCATGCATAAATGTAAAAAAAAAATAGAAAAAAACCTACAAAAACCCAGTTGTGACCCATTGCCTTTACTGAGTCTGTCATGCTCAACTGTCGCAACTGTTACAGCCCAGTTAAGAACAGCCACTAAGGTCCACGGACAAGACTAAGGTTTCTGAGCCTGTGTGAGCTCAGCAGAAAACAGGCTTTGAATGTAGGCATGTGTTACTTGGGTGTCATTTGTTGCCTTTTCACTGAAGAAAGTGTGTGCTCCACCAAAAGAGAATGAGGATGAAGCTCAACACGCCCTAACAACCCAGACATTGTATCCCTCTGGTCTTCATGACTGAGGAGAGGGAAGTGAGAGCAGGCTGAAGACAATTCTACATCAAAGGAATGCCGCACATTGGGAAGTGTGTCCTGAGCCACACTCTGCATAGCAATAGCTCTGGTCTGCAACTCCCCACTCAGGGTGATGTCCATTTCCTATGTTTTATTCCTGCTGTCAGGATTCCCTGAGATGAATTCTGGAAACAGAATACAAACTAATTTAGATACCAGTTTTCATAGAAACAAACTGCTTACCATGTCCATTTGCTTAAGAAAAGACTGTAGAGTTCTTTGTAATTGAGCAAATTTGTGTATCTTTTTGCTCTTTCACTTGAATTGAATTTGGGACACAGAAAGAGAAGATGCCTGGAGGATAGAGGGAACAGTGCTGGCTGCTTTCCCAGAGGACCCAAGTTTGATTCCTAGCACCCATGTTGGCTGGCTCACTACTGTCTAGCTCCAGAGGATTCAATACAGTCTTCTGGCTGCTGGCAGGCACCTGCACACACCCAGCACACACTCATATAGACACATACACATAAATTTTCTAATAAACGTATTTCTAAGCTAAAAATACATTAACATTTTAGAGCAGTATTTTGAATAACCAAACTTCTCTGCCATTCAATGGTTCTGTTCCCTTTGTAGTTCTCTTCACGTTGACTATTTCATAAGGTAGTGTCTGGGAGCGCAATGTGGTGCTGGGGACTGAATCCAGGGCCTCACACATTTTAAAGCAAGCACTCTAACCCATCCCTCACTCCAATTCAGCTCCTCCAGCCTTACAGGGTTCTTACACAAGTCTCACTGAAAAGTATTTGTGGCACATGATTAAACAGCACTGAAGATGATCTGTCTTCTCTAATCCACTTCCTCAAATGCTTCTGACACATTTTAGGAGAGGCTCACTTGGGGAACACTGTTTTCTACAGTAGGTTTCTTTTTAAACTTGTATGTTATACTGTGGACTGGAGAAGTTTTAATAGATACCCATCTCATCTGATGCTCGATTTTCTTCCTGGTTTTTGCTGAAACATTCAGCTACACTACTAAACTCCAAGAAAGCTACTTCACTGCTCCATTCCCAGGACATGATATAGAAAGCATGGAAGTACTCTCCAGAGAGAGACTTGAAGATGAGGAAGATGGGCAGACCCAAGGAGATGAACACATCCACCATCTGGGGGAGGGGAGATCCTTTTGTGAGAATGCAGTAAAGTGTGTGCTTAATTTTTACAGTCTATATGCAGAGACCACAAACATGCCACACACAGTTATGTAAATACACATATATAAGCGTACAAACAAAAGTTGTTAAAGAATCCACCTCATTTATTGCAGCTTGATATACTTTCAAACCCCAAATTCAGGACTCTGAAGGGGTATTTAATCCTGTGGAAAGAAATTTAATAAGAAGTACTTTATTATAAAACCTTTGCCATATAGTGGATCAGATCAGTAATTGTTTATGTATCATTTATTATCTTATACTGAAATAACTAATGGTATCTTATTGGTTCAATTTTTGATTTCTATGTTTTTTAAAGTCTGTTTTGAAGTTTATTATTTAACTGGAGATGGTTATATTTCCCGGGAAAAGATTTTTGACATGTTGAAGAATAGTTTTTCTCAGCAGTCCCCTGAAGAAGAAAATGATGAAGGAATCAGGGAATTGGTGGATATAAGCCTGAAGAAAATGGTAAGCATGGGCGTGGCGATGCAGGGCGTTCAAGCGAGTAGTGCCGCAGAGGCAGAGTCACTTCCCTACGGACAGCTCTCACTCGCTTTCTATTTGCTTTTCTGATCTGCCTCATATGGGAATGGTTTCGTGACTATATAATCATTATGCAAAATAAATGTTAGTTTAGTTATTTTAAAATATTACTACCAGTAAAACCTTATTAATTTGGGAGGAAGCTAGATTCAACAGATGTAAAATTTTGTGCTTTTTGTCTTCATGATTTCATTCTTTCAATTTATCCAAACCCTCATTTTAGCAAAATAACCACAATAAAAAAATATTTGATCCTTACGAGTGCTTATTACATAGCAGGCCTTTCAGGGTCCTCTACAGTATTAATTCATTTTATCCTTAGAACTACTATCTCCACTTTTTAGATGAGAAAAACTGAAGTAGAGAAATTGTGGTGTAGAATTAAAGCAACAAAACCTTTCAGCAGTGGCTCCTTATTACAGGACTAGTGCTGCTCACTCTTTTCTTACAAGGACCTGAAACTGCTTGGAGTGAGGTTTTGTCAACCCAGGGTTAGTTTAGCAACAAACTAAATGATATTACTCAGAGAGGAAAGAGTTAGGCATGGTGGTGCATGCCTGCAATCCCAGCACTTGTATGTCTGAATGACTGTAAGTTCCAGACCACCTGGAGTCATGCTGTGAAACTATGTCACACACACACATACACACAGTGGGGGGGGGGAGAAAGAGAGAGGGACAGGGAGAGACAGACACAGACGGGAAGAAAGATAAGTCATCTAACACCTGCAGAGTATGCTCTTGTAGAAATACTAGCGGCTGCTCAGGCTGAGTGACAGGACATCCCCAAATCCCTTTCTGGAAAGGAAATGTTTATGAAATGCGCCTTTTTCTCATGGCCACTCACACTTCTTTCTAGATCAGATTCTGAAGTTATGCACAAAAATGAAAACTCACAGACATCTTATCCAATCCAATCTGAAGCAGCAGCTTAAGGCATTCATAATTCACAGAGAGTTCCCCTGCCCTGGATTCTGCACAATCTACGTAATCTCTCATAAGCCTTGTCCAGAACACTTTGCTGATTTACAGCCCTGCTTTCTACTGTGATTCAAGTGGACAGAACTTTAGAGGCTCCCCACACCTTCCGACTTAGCCAGATCTCAGCCCTCTAATATTCTAGCAGGAGCCTGGAGCCTCCATTCCATGAATTTAGCCCAGTCTGGACAGTCACTGTGATAACTCCATGTGCCTTGCCCTTAACTGCTGACCGTTCTACCTAATGAGCTCCCAAATAAAGCCTTTTGAGAAATAAAATTGTGCTGAAATATCTGAGCCATATTATACTTGTATAATTGCAAGAGGGGCATTAGGATAACATAGTTCTTCCAATGTTTTGCTATTCCTCAATTCCAGTGTGTTACTGACAGGGCTGCATTGTATATAGCTAAGAAGATTTGGGATAGAAGAATAATCAGTAACTTCGATTAAAAAATACCCATAGATTTGTGTAAATAATGTCTTCAGCAGTTGGAACTTAATAGTTTTACAGGACAGTCTATGGCAAAGTTAAAGAAGACTTTGATCATGAAATCACCTTTCTCTCTAGGATCATGACAATGATGGCAAGATCTCTTTTGCAGACTTTGAAAAAGCGGTAAAAAAAGACAGGCTTTTGTTGGAGGCCTTTGGACCATGTCTACCAGATGCAAAGGTAGTTACAAATACTACACTTAAAGTAGATGAGAGAAAAATTCATTAAAATTATATAACGTGTGTGTGTGTGTGTGTGTGTGTGTGTGTGTGTGTGTGTGTGTGTGTAAGGTATGCATGCCATGTGCTGGCCAGTTTTATGCCAACTTGACAGTCATCTCAAAGAGTTACCTGAGAAAACACCTCCATACAAACTTAATTAGTGATTGATGGGTGGATGGCTCAGCCCATTGGGAGGGACTGTCATCCCTGGGCTGATGGTCCTGGGTTTTATAAGAAAGCAGGCTGGGCAAGCCGTAAGGAACAAGCTGGTACGCAGCACTTCTGCACGGCTCTGCTCCAGCTCCTGCCCCAGGACGTACTACTTTGTTTGGAGTTCCTGTTCTCATTCCTTCCGTAATGGACGACAGTGGAGGTAAAGCCAAATAAACCCTTTCCTCCCCAGCTTGCTTCACTGCAACAATCTAGGATATGCCACAATGCTTGTGTGGCAGTCAGAAGACAATTTTGGGAACCTGTTCTCTCCTGCAGCCATGTAGGTCCCAGAGAATTGAACTCAGGTAGTCAGGTTTCTAAGCAAGTGCCTTTACAAACTGTGCCATCATGATAGTCTCTCACCTTGGTGGCTTCAACCCATTGACAAATTGTAGACATTCACAAAGTCATCAGCCTCATTCATTACTACTTCAGTGATGATAGTGAACAGACTTGGATTTAACTTTCTATCTCTTCGGCCACACAAAGAAGAAAGGAATAAGCATGTGCCATGTGAAGGAAAGAGAAAGAGGCAGGAGGCATCTACACACACACACACACACCCCGGGGCACGGAGGGGAAGGCAGACAGAGACTGATGACTGAAGGAAAGAGAAAGAGGCAGGAGGCACACACACACACACACACCCCGGGGCACGGAGGGGAAGGCAGACAGAGACTGATGACTGAACATAGCAAAAATGGACAGGACTAGGGAGACCATTTAGGACTGAGCGGCCAGCAGACAGTTCTGTTGCAGTGTGGTCTTGTGTTAACCTCGACTGCTGTGAAATCATCCTGAAGATGATTTCTGCCTCTTCCTCTTTCGCTGCTTGACAAGGCACAGGCCTATTCCTTTCTTATCATGGCCACTGCTGTGTATGAGGTGGATAATCAAACATTCTTCTCACACTCACAAAACAGATCAGGAATGCACTTATGAACAGAGAACCCACATAACAACTCCTCCCATGAAGGCCAGAAGTTTCTGGACTGCCACACACTAAACTATATGGAAAATTATCTTCTTAACCATTTTTAGCAGTACAACCCACTCTCCAAAACCTTTTCCTCCTGTGAAGATGCAATTCAGCACCAGTGGAGAATTCCTCATTCTTCCTGCCCTCATGGTTGCACACTCTATTTCCCAGGGCCCTGAGGTACAGAGACATAACGCTTTCTATATGAGCAGCCTGAGTCAGATATCATTTCTTCTTTCCAGCTCTGTGTTTAGGTTGTTAATATACTTTTTACCTGAGATTTCAGCACAGCAATCTATGCAATCACCTCTTGTGACTGGAGAACCTAATCCCTTGTTGGCAATTTCCTGTAACATCATCCAGCACTGAAGCGCCATACTGGCAGAGCTGACAGCACCCCACGGCAACTGCAGTAAACCTTATTCTTATGACACGGTCAGCCACAACTCACTGAAGAAGGTCCTTAGGGACAAGAACCAACATGCATACAGCACACGGTGTCTTCTTAGTTTATTTTTTTCAGGAAAGGTTGGAAAAAGTCTGTACAAAACTACCTGGTCCACTAACAGAAAAAAAGAGTACAGATATGTTGACAGGGTAGAAACCTAGAATTTCCAAAGTTAATTAGTTTTTAGATCACCATAATTCATGTAAGGTATTCTTAGAAGCTACAATAGCATGTGTATTTCTAGATCTCTAATAACACTCTGCTCTAACACTTATGTCGGCATTTTTCCTTTACAGAACTGCCTTCATTTTGAAGCTCTGATATTCGGAAACAACCCCACTACTAGTTTTTGAACACAAATTGCTCAATACCTGCATTAAACTCAGATCTGGTTGAATTACAGAGTGTTATATTTATTTCAAACAATGTAAATACTGTAACATAAGAACTAATACAGTGTGAAAAGAACAGTTTCTGCTACATTGAGTGTAAATCCAAAAAGGATGTACACATTTGCAAACAGTTTAAAAGAAATACAGAAAAATTAGCTTACTTTAAAACACCAGTAGTAAGATATTGTAAATAATTAAAATGCTAAACATAAAAAACAAAACAAAACAAAACAAACAGAAAACAAAAAGATCTAATTATCAATTTAGCTTGGTGTGGTAGTACACATCTTTAATCCCAACACCAGTAGCAGAGGCCCAAGGCCAACCTGGTCTACACAGAGAGTTCTAGCCAGCAACAGCTACCCAGTGAGACCCTGAGTCAAAAAGAAAAAAGAAAGAGAAGGTAAGACTAACTTGCTGGCAAGCTATATTCTTCTTCTTTGTTTTTGTGGGTGACTTGTATACATATCTTCCAATTTGTCCTCTGGAATCTTTGGCACAGATGAAATCACCTGGTTTAAGAAGAAAAACCACTCAGCAGTAGACAGCAACAGATAGTAAAACTAAGTAAAATGTAGACTAAAAGAACAATACACAGGACCAACCAAATAAGGACTTGTTTCCTTACAAAAGTAAGATGAACAAACAAAGATGTTGTATGAGGGGGCAGCTGTGTTCCCGGCACCTGAGAGGAACCTGGGTCCTTTTGTTCCTTCTGTTGTAAGAGGTGCAGCTGTGTCCTCGCTGTGCTGAGGAGCAGGGGCCATTTCCCGGCGCCCCGCTCCCCACCACCGGCTAGTTTACATTCGAAATAACCACACGAAAACTGTATTAATTAAATTACTGCCTGGCCCATTATCTCTAGCCTTTGCTTGGCTAACTCTCACATCTTATTTCAACCCATTTTAATAGTCTGTAAGTCACCACGAGGTAGTGGGCTTACCGGGAAGATTCAGCATGTCTGACCCTGGTGGCTTCATGGCGGCTCTCCCTGACTCAGTCTTCTTCTCAGCATACTGTTCTCTTTTCCCCACCTATCTAAATCCTGCCCTATCAAAAGGCCAAGGCAGCTTCTTTATTCAACCAATGAGAGTAACCCAAAATACAGAAGAACCCTCCTACACCACAAAGAGCGGGAGGGAAGGGAGAGAGGTGGGGAGAAGTATAACACACCAAAAGAAACTAATCAATCAACCAAAAAAACAAAACACAAAACAAAACAAAAAAACAGGAAGGTTTTAACAGATTCCAGTGAAATTCAGAAAATCATTTGGGAATTCTTTGAAAACATATTTTCAAAACCTGGAAAGTCCAAAGAACTGGATAAATTCCTAGGCAATATATATTGATGGACCTGTCTGAACCCTCTTAAGATCAGAAGCTACCTTGTTACAAAGTCAAAATAGGTTCATTCCTGTTTTCTGTAAAACTTGTATTTGACCATGTCTTCACCCATATTTGACATGTTCCAGACCTTATTCCTTATTCCTCTATCTTGTGAAATGTTTTGCTCAATAATTTTGAGATGTTCTGCCAAATTCCTACATAACCCAAATTCCTGTGAAAACCCTCAAACCTTGACAACCCCCTCGCTTTGCAGTTCTTGAACTATATAAATTCTACTCTCTATTATGTTCAATGCTATTTTCTATATGAATCTCACTCAATTATATTCAATGCTATTTTCTCAACCCTGCTTTAGGAAGACAGCCCTGTCTGACAGAAAACAAATCTTGCTTAATTCAATTAAAAGAATTTGAGTAATGGTCTTTGCTCTCGTTTGGTGGGATTACTATTATGATCTTTTAAAATTAACTCAAGAAGATTAAAGCATCATTAAAAGTCCCTAGAAAAGTAATGTCCAAGACCAATGGAGTCACTTCTGAATTCTGCTAATCTTTAAAGAAGAACTAACACTAATGCTCCTCTAACTAGTTAAAAAAGCAGAACATTATCTAAGGCATTCTGCGAAGCCAGCATCAGCCTGATAACAAGTCATACAGGAACCAACAAACAAAACTATAGCCCAATTCCTCTGATCAACATAAAAGTAAAAAGTTTTCAATAAAATTATTGCAAATTGACAGGGGCTGGAGAGATGGCTGAGTGGTTTATAGCACTGCCTGCTCTTCCAGAGGTCTTGAGTTCAATTCCCAGCAACCACATGGTGACTCACAACCATCTGTAATGAGGTCTGGTGCTCTCTTATGGCCTGTGGGCATATATACAGACAGAACATTGTATACATAATAAATAAATAAATGAATGAATAAATAGATTATTGCAAATTGAAGAACACATTAAGATCATATAACCACAACAAGCTAGTTTCACTCCTGGGATTTCCAGGAAGGTCCCCACATAGGAAATACAGCACATAGAATCAAGAACAGAAATTACATGTTTATCTCGGTACATATTAGAGGAAGACACAGAATTTACTTTAATATCAGAAATGAAGACAAGGGTGTCCATTTCTTTCCATCTTATTCAATTTAATATTGTGAGTCTAAGTCAGAGCAAAAGGACAAAAATAAACAGAAAGGGAAATGTCAGATTATCTCAATTTGCAGACTATACAACCTTATACTTAGAAGACTCTACAACTTTAAAGGATTCTAAAGTCTCATCTAGAAAACTCTTAACTATGATAAGCAGTTTCATCAAAATATACAAAATCAATAAAAACCAGTAGCTTTTCTATAAAGCAATGAACTTGCCAAGATAAAAAAAATCCCGTTACACAATAACAACAACAAAACCAAATGGCTGGGAAGATGGTTCAGGTGAAAGGTCCTTGCCATGCAAACATAGACTTGAGCTCAGATCTTTAGCCCCAGGTCGAAAGGTTGGATGCAATAGAGTACACCTACAGCATCGCACTGGGGAGACAGGCAGTAGACTGTGCAGCAGCCTACTGGCAGCCAGCCTAGCCAAACAGTGAGCTCCAGGTTAAGTGAGAGACTCTCAAAATATGAGGTACAAAGTGACAGAGGAAGCCATGTGCACACATACATGAACATGTACATACCACACACTTAAAACAAACCCAGGAATACATTTAGCCAGAAGGTCAAAGATCTCTAGTCAAAACTGTAAGATAGTGAGAAAAGACACTGAAAAAAGACACCAGGAAATGGCAAGACCTCTCATGTTCATGGACTGGCAGAATTGTAACAATCTGTAATTATTATTTCCCCATCCACCCATACTGCAGTGTACGTGTGGAAGCCGATGCTAGAACAGAACACAGGCAGCCAGGCTTGCAGCAAGTGCCTCGACCCGCTGAGCCAGCTCATTAGCCACTGGCAGAATTAATGTTTTTGTTTTTTTGTTTTTTCACACAGGGTTTCTCTGTGTAGCCTTGAGTGTCCTAGAATTCACTCTGTAGTTCAAGGCTGGCCTTGAACTCACAGAGATCCACCTGCCCCTGTGTTCAGAATGCTGGGACTAAAGGCACTTGCCACCAATGCTCAGCAGAATTAATCTGTAAAACTACATTTATCCATTTGTGTATGAGGGAATGCACGTGTGTATGAAAGTCAGAGGAAAACTTGTAGGAACTGATTCTCTTCCTACCATGTGAGTTCTGGGGATTGGACTCAGGAAAGTACCTTGGCCCACTGAACCCTCTCACTGGCCCTGGCAGAACTAACATTGTTTTCCAAAAGTGACCTGTAAAATAAACACAATCCTTATCAAAATATCAAAGACATCCTTCCTAAAACAAGAAAAAAAACTGTCCTAAAATTCACATGGAAGTACAAAAGACTCCTGAAAAGCTTCAGAACCTTAAGTAGTTAGAACAAGCCTAGACTGTAACAGCATCTTACCTCAGACTGCAGAGCCATGGGGACAGAAGCAGTGCAGGGCTGGACAAAGACAAGAATAAAGAACAGTAGAAGGAAACAGAGGACCCAGAAATGAGCCTACACAACTACAATCACAGACTTTTTGACAAATGTATCAAAAACACATGGGGGAAAAAACAGCATTTTCAACAAAGGGGGCTAAAAAAACCTGAATTTCCACAGAAAATGAAAATTGGACCTGTACCTCTTACTGCACACACACACACACACACACACACACACACACACACACACACACACTTCAAGATGGATTGAGGACCTTAAGTAACAAACTCTGAGGCAGACAGAGGAAAACAGACTGTAATGGAGCAGGTAGTAACTCCAAAGGAACTGAATGCATGGACCTGAAGGGCTTCTGTACAGTGATAAACTGCGGAATGGGGATCTCGGCCCAACTAAAACAGTAAGGAGTTAATAATGAGAATCTGTAAGAACTGTAAAAGTTATAAACTTAAAAAACCCAAGCCATCCAATCAATAAATAGGCTAATGAGTTGAACAGATTTCAAAAGAAATACATATGGCCAATAAATATTTGAAAGTGTTCAACATCATTAGCCATCACGGAAATGCAAATGAACATCACAGGATACAATCTTATCTCTAAATAAATGCAAATGAAAACTATGCTGGGACTTGACCAGACAGAACAGCTACAATGAAGAAAACAAACAGGACACAGACAGACACTCTGGTTTCTGCTGTTGTCTCACTGTGTAACGTCGTGGGCTGGCCTGGTCTGGCCGCACTATGTAGACTAGAAGTCTGTCTACTTCTGCCCGCTGAGTCTGCACCATCAAATTTTGAAGCATTTGTAATAACCGAGAAATTTAAAGACAGGACTGTTCAGTGTTGAGAGATGAAAAAAATTGTAAAAACTATCGTAAAAATGGTACAATCTTCAACTCCCAGGAGGGTCGGGAGAGGGATGAACAGTAAATACATTGTTACTATTCCATTACCCCAAATACCTGTTAATAGTAGGTGAAAAGCAGTATTAAAAACATCTTGATTTAGAGTACACCTTAGCTCACTTCCAAGCATCCTTCCTCATCAGAGGCGGGGTACTCAGTTCCCAAAAGGAACTCAGCCTGTTCGCAGGCTGGGGCCTTGAGGGAAAGGGGGCCCTGTACAAAGTCACAGGGCTTGGTGGAGCACAGAAGCCCGCCCTTTTGACTGTGGCAGGCCCTTGGAGAGGGCTCCTGATTCAGCCATTCCACCGGAGGGTAAGTGAGTCCCAGCCTAGCCATCTACATGTCTGGCCCCAGAGGGGACTAAGGACACCCTCCCATCCCCCAAACCTTTGGGCCATTAAGGGAGCTTCCCCTACCTATTGGCTTATCTGCTTAGCACACTCAAGCTTACATCCAAGCATCCCTTCCCCATT
>JAQHUG010000514.1:396439-406981 GCA_028555095.1 Dicrostonyx torquatus | reverse complement strand
GGCTTGACTTCAATCTTATTGGAATACAAGGTTTATGTCATATGTAAGTATTAAAAAGAAGCTGATTAATATAGAACCATAACAATACCAGTCTAATGCCTTTACATAAGTTATTTCATTTCCTTTTCCCTCAGGGACCCTTAAGAAGCAGACCTTTTTGCCATATTGATTTTAAGAAGAGGAAAAATGTGTTTAGCAGTATTAAAAAAATCCAAAGTAATAAAGACATAGGACTGGAAATTTACTGCAGATAATTCTGAATCTACCATACTACAGGTTCAAAAACAGTTAAGCACAGATAAGAGAGGATGGAAATAGAAGCACAGATATAAAAGGAAAGAGACAGTATCTTTTTAAGGTTAGACTTTTAAAAATTTGGAGGAAGAGCCAGGGATATAAATGACTGTTAGGCTGCCTGACTACAACAAACAGGAAGCCAGGAGGTGGTGACACACACCTTTAATCCCAGCACTGGTGAGGCAGAGGCAAGTGGATCTCTGAGTTCGAGGCAAGCCTGGTCTACAGAATTAGTTTCTGGACAGCCAGGGCTTCACAGAGAGACCCTGTCTTGAACCCTCCCAAAACAAACAAACAAACATGAAGGTCGAGGGTGATAAGTGTTTGTGTGATTTGGGTACGTTTCTGAAAACCCTGGGGCCAAAAAGACAGCAACAGTAATACAAGACATGGGCACTGCTTAACTTGTACATACCTTGCACTTTGTAATTTCACAAATTTAATGAGATAAACTTCTGTAAAATCTTCCGCTGGGTATTCATCTAGAGCGTTATACTGTTCAATCGCACCATACAGAGAAAATCGTTCAACTAATTCTTTCATGGCCCCCACTGCAGGAACGCCTTGTATCAATAAGTACTGAGATTCCAAGTTGATTGTATATACCTTTTAAAAAAAAGTCTCGTTAAATGCACTCCACAGACAAACCTATAGCAAATCTGTCCCCGACTTTTTTAAAAATGGAACTTTGAAAGCAAGAAATACTCTGCCTCAATCCAGTCTGTAAAACATACACACAAAATTGTCACTCTTCTTGGCTAAAGCATAACACACACCACATTAGGGTATCTGACTATACTACTTAATAGATTTTTTTCCAGAAGCTGACTCCAGAAAAGATGATGGAAAACAGTCACTGAACTCTCACTCAGGGCTCGTCCTGTGAGAAGCGCTATTGTAAACACGTAGAATACAAAACTAAAACTCGTGTTCTCGTGGAGTAACGGTCTAGTAAGTGGCCGACCGAGAGTAGTGATAACATTTGGTTCCTCGACTGAGAGGAGGCTCAGACAGCATCCCTGTTACGCCTTTATGTAGGCTGGCCACGGGAGCGGTTGCTCACAGGAAGCTAGTGCTCCCGCCTAGGAAAGCGACGAAACTGAAGTGACTCTACCTTGACCGCACGAGGGCGTCGGCTCTCCCGGTATTTGGCCCGCGAGTCACACACGGCCGTCTGGATGTGGTGGTCGAATACACAACCCGGCTTGCCATCACTGAACGCCATACTGCCGGCTTCAGTCCTGGACGCCAGAACAACATCCGCCGGATGCGCTCCTCTGTGTCCAATAAGAAAGCAGAATGGGCCAAGCGTGCTTAGATTGGCTGGACGATCGTCTCCTGAGAGCGAGAGTGCCATCAGCAGTGTGCCGCCCCCTAGCGTCTCGGAGGAGAGATCGGAGCGCCGCGACAGCCAGAGGCCCGAAGAGGAGGGAGGGGCCGATCGATGTTCTCGGGCTCCGACGCCCTGGCCTTCCGGGAAGGGGGCGGACTCTGCCTTTGGGTGGGTTGGGGGAGCTGCGTCGGGACGATGTGGAGCGGCGATCCTTTAGCGGGTGCGGGGTCTGGCGGGGCAGTAGTGACGGTGGCCTTCACGAACGCTCGCGACTGCTTCCTCCGTCTGCCGCGGCGCCTCGTGGCGCAGCTGTGCCTGCTACAGGTAACGCGCTAGTTTGGGGTCGGGCGCCGCCGACGTCTCGTGGGACGGGGGTCTGCTGACACCTTCCCCGCCCGATCACTAAACGGACCGACGCGTGAGCGAGCCCCGCTGCGGGCACGGCGTGAGGTGGCAGCACCACCCGCACCGCGGCTAGTGCATCCCCTGGCCCACCAAACTGAGTATGCGGGGGTTCTTCCTTGGCATTCGGAAGCAGTTCTAACTCTAGGTTGAAAAGCTCTAGAGAGCTCTTTCATGGTTTATTATTGTCCTGCCAGCGAGTTGCCAGTGCTGCCATAGAGGCCTCGAGTGGCAGACTTGATTTGTAGATGACGAGGTTGCCAATTTATACAGAAGATTAATAAGGTGACAGCTCTCCCTGCTTAGGAGAGCTTCGAACACCGCAGGGGTGTGCAGGGGAGGGAAGGGAAGGCAATGGAATTATTCCCACCTCACACCTTCACGTGGGTAACTAGCATCCAAGTGGATCTCACCGAACTATCACTGTCTGGATGCTGTCATTATGGTGTTTCAATGTTATAACCATCTGCGGAAACACAGCATCCAGGTTTTCTTTAAAAAGAGTGAGTGCAGATAGGGTCTCTGGTTTGAGTGTGTTCATGGGGACGAAAATTAGAATATTTACGGGAGGGCCGGGAACAAGGGGAGTAAATGTAAATCTTGCTTTTAACAATAAAAAATAAATAAATAAATAAAAGAAAATTAGAATATTTGAAATCTCTTCAAATACTAGATCATAAAAGAAATATCCAAGAGTTTGAAATGATTTCAATTAGCCCACCATTCTTTCCTCTTGAGCTACTTCTATATTGCTTTTAAAACCCACCTATGAAAAACATACCAATTTCATCAGAATCATTCTTGTTGTTAATTAGTTTGTCTTCACCAAATGGACAGTTTTTAACTGATTTGCTTTCTTTGTGGGGGAAAGAAATCAGTCACTCAAGTTCCAGCTTGTCTCATTTTTTTTTTTTTAGACCGGGTTTCTCTGTGTAACAGCCCTTGGCTGTCCTGGAACTCACTCTGTAGTGCAGGTTGCCCTCAAACTCATAGAGATCCGTCTGCCTCTGCCTCCCGAGTGCTGGGATTAAAGACGTGTGCCACCCCTGCCTCACTAGTAACTACATTTTGGCCAAATAAAATGATTGAGATGTTTTTCTTGTTTGCTAAGGTTGATTTTTTTGTTCTTTCTTTCTCCCTTGGAGGGCAGGGGCGTAGTCGATGTTTTAGATATTTCAGAATTCATATTTACTCCTGCAGTGTCACTGGTTTTAAAGGTTTCTTATGAAATAAGGGAAACTGAGTTGCTGACTTTATGAAACCGCATAACAAAAGTCTTTGACCTCTGCCCTTATAACCTAGGACTTTGACCTCTGCCCTTATAACCTAGGACTTTGACCTCTGCCCTTATAACCTAGGACTTTGGACTCTAAAACTGGGCTTTCTTTTCCTTTATCAGATTGTGTTTAGTTGAGTGATTTCTGTCAGCAAAAACAGTTGGATCATTGTTTGGAAATTGTGAGAAAATTATGCAACTAAAGATTACGCAGTGAGTCCCCCCCCCACCCCCAGGGTTTCTCTGTGTCGTTCTGACTACGCTGGAGCTTGTTCTGTAGACCAGGCCAGCCTGGCCTTGAACTCAGAGATCTGCCCGCCTCCTGAGCGCACCAGAGGACTGGCTGTTGGTGACTTTCTTGTATGTACAAGTTTATTAAAGGGCGTTTGAGTGCCATGTTGCCTCAGAAGGGACTCTAGTATTCTTTGCAATTTGTACTGTTAAGATAAAGGACTGAAATTTAGTGTAAATGAGAGTTTGATGTTCACCTTTTTTTCTGAGACAGGGTTTCTCTGTAGCTTTGGAGCCTGCACTGGAACTAGCTCTTGTAGACCAGGCTGGCCTCGAACTCACAGAGATCTACCTGCCTCTGCCTCCTAAGTGCTGGTATTAAAGGCATGCGCCACCACTGCCCGGCTGATGTTTGCCATTTTAAGGTTTGGCTTTATTTTGACTTAGAGAAATGAATTTAATAACATTAAGCTTCTTGAGATAAGAAGTCTTCAGCATGCTGGCCTTTTACTAAGGAGGAGTGAATATGTAGAACCGCTCGTGATGCAGTAGTAAACGGTAAAGCATGGTCAGTCTTGCCCATAATACATAAACGCGTGAATCACTGACTGAAAAGGGTTAGCAGAGTACACAAAATTGTTCACAGTGTTGTGTTTTTGTGAAAGGAATTTATTTCCTTCCAAGTGCACATATTTCTCAAGATTCCTAGAATGAGTGTAGTTTTTTTTCAGAGACACAATCTCACTGTGTAACCCAATTTGACCTTGAATCACAACCCTTCTGCCTCAGCTGCCCAGTTGCTAGAGTCACAGACATGCAGTACCAGCCCTGGAAGTACAAGTCTTTAGCCATGGAGGACACTAGCTTACATATTACATTATTTTCATGTTTTGCTATTCTAATATATTTTTAATTTTAAGGATTTATTTTTAATTATGTGTGTATCTGTCTGTCTGTCATGTGTGATGATACTTGTGGAGGCCTGAAGAGCACAGAGCTGGGTCCACAGAGGCAGAAGCACAGCGGCGCCATCTCTCCAGCCCGTTTAAAATGATAGCTTCCTATACTTTTATGACCTTTATTTGTTTGTTTGTTTTGCTTTTCTTTTTGAGAATTATTGTCTTACTGTGTAATCTTGACTGGCCTGGAGCTCACTCTGCAGACTAGGCTGGCCTCGAACTCACAGTCAGCCTGCTTCTGCCTCCCATGTGCTGGGATTAAAGGCGTGTACTACCATGCCCAGGCAGGTCCATCAACTTTAAAAGTCATTAAGAGAGTACATAATAAAACATTTCAGGAAGGAAGTACAAGAAACAACTAATAAAATTCCCTCTAGGAACATAGACCTGTGTTCACATTTTACCTTTTTTAATTTTTGTACTTTTATTTTGTGTGTTTATTACTTTTTAAATAAATTCATTGATCAGTAAGAGATTAAATATTCCAGCTCATTGGTGTTTCATAACTCTAAATTGTGTTGTTATATATTTTAAATTTTTTATTTTATTATGTATATGAGCATTTTGCCTGAATGTATGTTATTTTCTTTTTAAAATTTTTAATTTAAACACATACATACTGAAAATCTGTGTAAGTTATCAGCTCCCTATGGTATTTTGAACTCTGAATTGCTTAAATTAGGCCATTAAGACTGTTAGACTATCGGCTTTGAGCCCAGCATCACCACTAGTGGATGTTCCAAATGATCATAGGTTTTTTGTTTTGTTTTTTCATGATAAATGTGAATAAAGAGTAGTTGACTATCTACAGCACTGTTTTTGGTTGCTTGTCTGAATCCGGGGTGGGAGGGAGTATCATAAAAACTAAACCCCTTTTCTTTCCTATTGTTTGGATGAATAGAATCAAGCTATAGAAGTAACCTGGGATCGCCAGCCCACCTACCTGAGCTGGGTGGAAGGCAGACATTTCAATGATCAAAGTGAAAATGTGGCTGAAATTAGTCGACAAGTCGGCCAGAAACTTGGACTTTGCAGTGGGGATCAGGTGAGCACAGCTGCCCACCGTGGCCTCCCTTTAATGTGGCGTCCTAAAGCTCAGATACTGGGAGAGTGTGAGGGCCACGCGCTATGATGGGCAGGCTGGGATGCTCAGGCTAACTAACTATATTTTGTTCATCTTGTCTTGAACATGTCGCCTGCTTGGTTCTGTATTCTAACTGCTCATTTCCCAGTCAGTTTTTATAAAATGACTTTCCTTTTTGAGTTATTGGGTTTTGTTCCTGAATTTAGAACTTCATTTTTGTTTTTGTCACAATTTTATTATTTCTTTTGTGTGTGTATGTGTGTGGTGGGATGGGGGCTAAGGGTGGTAGGCCAGGGAGGAGGTCAAAAGGCATGCTTGTGGAGCACAGAATTAAGCTTGTAGGATCCTTTCCCTCTTTCCCACGTGAGTCCCAGTGATTGGACTCAAGTGCTGAGGCGTGACACCATGTAGCTGTGATGACCTCTGAACTTGTTGATCCTCCTGAGATTGTAAGTTTGTACCAAGACCCCTGGCTTATTTTACATTTTTCTAACATAACTTTTAACCTTTCATAATCTTACTTGGTTAAAAATATCAGTTCAACAGAGAGAGGTCTTTTCCATTTCTCTCTTTCACCTGAATGTAGGTGCTTACTGTAGACCCCCAAACATAGTGATTTGTGTTTATTTTTGTTATTGTACGTTCATCAGCTTATTCTAAGAATTTTAAATATTCAATTTAAATATTCACTTAAAATTTGATTGAAAGTAAAAATTTCATTATTCTACCTTCTCTCAACCCAACCTCAGAATGCATGATACTGTTTGTTGACATCCAACTGCCTTTAGGATTAAAAGAAAAAGCTGGCATATATTTCCTGTAATCTTATATTATATACCTTTCTGTGTACAGTCTTCTCTGGATATAAGCTGGGGTTGCTTCTGTGAGCACACATGAGTGCCAAGGTCTGTAGATGTTCGCATCCTTATTATAAGATGGCATGGTATTTGCATCTACCATCTGCATGCCATCCTATATGAATTCAGTTACGTCTAGAGACTTATAATACCTAATTCAATGTCAGCACTGTATAAATATTTGTATTGTTTAGGAACACTGCCAAGAAAAAGTGTTTAATATAAATGCAGGGGGTTTTCCCCCATCATTTATCTCCACGGTTGGCTGCATATCATGGGCAGGAACAGACAGAGCCTGGCTAGCCCCTAAGGCCCGAGTGTCTTGCTTTTCTGGAGCTGCTTTTGTGCTTTCTTGAAATCCTCAGTAGCTTGGGTGTCTCTTGTGAGTGCTTGGGGCCCCCTGTGCTTCTGACCTGGGCGGGTTTGCATAGCCTGCCGGTTGGGCAGCCCACATCCACAGCCCTAAACCATGAATTGCTCTAAATGGGAAACTCATGCTCACAAGCTTCGTGCTCCAGAGCATTTAAGATTTGGGTTTTCAGGTTAGGACTATTTCACCAGCTGATAAGGAATAGAATGTCAAAGATGGACTCACCGTGTCTGGAGGTGTCAATCGATTGGGGCCAGTTTGCCCTCTATTCCCAGTTTCTCACAACACACTATGAGAGCGCTACACCTTTTTAAAAGACTTACTCTGAACTCATTCATGGACATTTTATTTATGCATGCTGTTGATGATTAAAATGGGTCACTCGGGAGAGGTCCGTAAGCCTCTCAGTAGACTTTTGTGTGCCTTACATTTGTGCTAGAATTTTACTTTGTTTAGTGGAGGGAGGCTGAGGGTGCACACGTCTGTGGAGGTCAGACGGTGACGTCAGCTCTTTTCCTTAATTGCTCTCTACCGTAGTTTCTTTTTTAAATTTTAAAGATTTTTAAAAATTATATGTCCAAGTGAGGGTATATGCGTGTGAGTGTGAGTACCCACAGAGACCAGAAGGAAGAGTCAGGTCCCCAGGGAACTAGAGTTGAAGCTGACTGTGGGCCACCTGCCGTGAGGTTGTCTGGGAGAGCAGTACCTGCTTCTCAGTGCTGAGCCATCTCTCCAGCCTTTCCGCCTTGTCTATTGAAACAGGCTCTTTCACTGCACTCAGAGCTTGGTGATTCTCCTAGGCCGGCCGGCAAGTCTCAAGGAGCCTCCTCTCTGCCTCCTCAGTGCTGGGATTGTAGGACCATTTCTCATGACTGCTTTTATGTGAGTGCTGTGAGTTCAAACTCAGGTGCTCAAGCACTTTACAGACCAAGCTGTCTCCCCAACCCTTAGAATCTTACATTTGTAACCGGAAAACACCCTTAGATGTCACTGGTGACTTGTATGTCAGCCTGCCTTTGCCCAGGGTTTCATAGCACATTCAGTGGGACAGCTTCCTACGGTGGATTCTGATACCTTCATTGGAGCTATAAATTGCCCTGATTGTTTTTCATTTTCATTTCTTCTACATGGTATGTGTCTGCTTTTCTGCAGACTCTGTTTTGTAGTAGCACTACAAAGACTCCCACAGAATAGGAGCCAAGAGCCACCTTGCTAGGTGGAGTACTAGCTGCCTCCTGGCTGCAGGGGTACCTTGTGTATTCTCAGATTCATCCCATGTGTCAAGTGCCTTTACTTGCTGAGACACCATACCAGCCCTCCTCCGTTTTTTCAATTAAAAATCATTTGCATGTTTATTTGTGTATGGGTATTTTTGTCTGCATATTTGACTGTGCACCATATGGATGCCTGAGGCCTGCAGAGGACAAAAGAGGACATTGGTTCCCTTGGAACTGGACTTACAGATGTTTTTGAGCCACCATGTGGATTCTGGGAATCAAACCTGGGTTCTTTGGAAGAGCAATAAATAATCTTAACTACTGACCCATCTATACAGCCCCCACTTCTTTTTTTAAAAAATTATTTTTGTGTTTATGGGTGATTTGTTTGCATGTATGTCTATGTGACCACCTGTATGTAGGGCCAGTAGAGGCCAGAAGAGGGCATCAGATCTCCCAAGACCAGAGCTTCAGAGAGTTGTGAGGTGCCATATGGGTGCTGGGAATTGAATCTGGGTCCTCTAGGAGAGCAACTGGTATTCTTAACCCCTGAGCCATCACTTCAGGTCCTCTTCTTCCTTTTTTTTTTTTTTTTTTTTTTGGTAGATCTGACTATATTGCCAAGGACGGCCTTGAATTGAAGATTCTCCTGTCTCAGCCTCCAGAGTAGTTGGAAATACAGGCACATGGTATCTTACCTGACTCTTAGACTTCTTTCTAGGAATTTTCATTATTTTTGCAGACGTGTTCTGCTAGGGTGTTTCTTTGTTCTGTCGTTCATTGTGAAACTTTTTCCTAAAATACTAAGTATATCAAGGCCTATCTAGGAATCTTAAGTATTTAATAGGTGTTATATAAAACATGGGAGAGGGAAAAGAAAGACAGAGAGACAGACAGACATACAGAGACAGTGAGATAGTATCTTACCAGAGAGAACTTATTTTCTAGCGATACAGAACAATCTTACAACAGTAATCTTGCATTTCTGTTTTCTCCAGGTGTTTCTCAGGCCATGCTCCCATGTAGTGTCTTGCCAACAAGTTGAGGTGGAGCCCCTTTCAGAAGATGACTGGGAGATACTGGTAAAGAAAACCTCTGCTACCTTCCTGTATGATTAAACAACTTCTCAGCACCAGTAGATATTCTGGGTTAGTCTGAAGTGTAGCAATGACTCGGTAGAAATCTAGTGTATAATAGGAGAACTACAGGTGAGACACTCGTGTTGTATTTGGGATTAATTCTAAATAAGTAGGCTTTAACTTCTTTTGACACAGAAACCAAACAACAAAAGGATAGCTGGGATGTTGGGTCTTCCATATGTGTCCCATAGTATCATGTATACTTTAAATATAGCAATAACCTTTAAAATAAAAAATGAGTGGGAACTTCCATACCAGGTATGGAATGGTCCAAATGCAGCCTGATTTGACCTTTTTCTCTGTTGGTCCTAGGAGCTGCATGCCATTTCTCTTGAACAGCATCTTCTAGATCAAATTCGAATAGTTTTTCCTAATGCCGTTGTTCCCATCTGGGTTGACCAACAGACTTACATATTTATCCAAATTGGTAGGTGCTACTGTAATGTTTGCTGTCATTTTCTACTTTAGAGTGCCAAGTCTGAAGCAGAAGTCAACAAGTACTAATGGCTCTGTTTTCTATGCAGTTGCTCTGATGCCAGCTACCCCTTATGGAAGGCTAGAAACTAACACTGAACTCCTCATTCAGCCAAAGACACGCCAAGCCAAAGAGAACACATTTCCAAAAGCAGGAGATGCACACAGACAATTTCATAGTTATGGACAGGAACAAAAAGAAATATCAAAAGAATTGCAAACCAAGCAACTTCATATGAACACAGAGGGCATCACTGTGTCCAGTGAAACAGACCCAGAAGTTCCCGGTGGCTCATCATGGAAGCCACACTGGTGGACCATGCTAGGAAGCATGTTTTCTTCTGGGCCTGACAGCAAGCAAGTGGCATCCTGGGGTTCACTGGAAATCAGTGCTTTCAAAACCATGCAGTCACAGGTTGTTCCTGTAGACAATGTTTTCAGAGTGTGCCAAGTTCAGCCTCCTAGTGCGAATGCCACACCAGCTACCTCTGTGTTTCACAGACATTGCACCGTTCATGTGTTTCCATGGGACCAAGAATATTCTGATATGGAGCCAAGCTTTACTGTGACTTATGGAAAACTAGTTAAGCTGTGTTCTCCAAAACAACAGCAAGACAAAACAAAGCCGAGTGTTCTGTTGCCTGAAAAAGAGAAGCACCAGTCAGAGTCACCAGCTCATAAACAGATGGGCTCTGAGCACACCGAGGAAGCTGGCGAGGCCCGTGTGTTGAAGGTGGTGTGGAATGGACTTGAGGAGCTGAAGAATGCTACAGAGTTTACTGAAAGAGTAGAGCCTCTTCACCTTGGGAAAGTCTGGGTTAGTATGAGGCTTAGAATTGGGGGACAAACTTCTCACTTAATCTTCCTCAAGATTTGATTGGAATAATACGTATAAATTACAAC
>JAQHUG010000514.1:355836-376550 GCA_028555095.1 Dicrostonyx torquatus | reverse complement strand
TTCTACATGTTGATATCCAGTATGTCAGCACCACTTGTTAAATATGCTTTCTTTTTTCCATTTGACATTTTTTGGTTCTTTATCAAAGATCAGGTTTTTGAAGATGTGTGGATTGATATCCGGGTTTTCTATTCTGTTCCATTGGTCTTCCTGTCTGTTTTATGCCAATACCAGGCTGTTTTCAGTACTGCAGCTCTGTAGTACAGTTTGAAGTCAGGGATTGTGATGTCTCCAGAAGTTCTTTTATTGCACAGGATTGTTTTGGCTATCCTGGGTTTTTTGCTTTTCCATATGAAGTTGAGTAATATTCTTTCAAGGTCTTTGAAGAATTTTGCTGGGATTTTGATAGGCCTAAAACATTTTTAAAAATGTTATAATAAAATCCAAACAAAAAAACCTCCTAAGAACCAGATGTTAGCTAAAATACTCCTTATTGGAGAAAGAAATGGCAATGTTGTATCAGTGTGTAAAAACTGATAGTTTACTGAACGAATGCTTGAAGTACAATTTTAGACCAGACACAGAAATATAACCCTCTGATAGGATTATGGCAGAAGCAAAAAGTTTTTTATAGTTTTGAAAGGCATGGACCCAACCCTGATATCTAATTCACTGTTGGCTTCAGCAATTAAAGAACTATCTATCACATACTGTGGATGTTGTGTGAAGGCAGCCAAGAGCTGTATATGCTGAGTGGACAGAGCTACCTGCCAGGGTGCCTGTGGCAGAACAGCAGACTGGACCGTGTTGTGTGAGGGTTAGAAGTCTATGCCATCTCAGTTGTGTAAATGCACTCTGTGATGTTTCGATAATGATGAAGCTACCTGGTGAGGCATTTTCTGATCATATTCCCATTGCTAAGTGACATATAACTAGTGAACTGTACCATTGAATAATTAATAATCTGAATTTTCTGTTTTTTTCTTAAGGAACAAAGGTGTGAAATTCTGCATAATGTCGTGAAAAATAAACTGGGATTCAGTATAAACAAGTGTCCTGACTTTAATGTGCAGCGCATAGCTAAAGAAACTGAAGGGTTTGTGGCTAGAGATTTTACCATTCTCATGGACCGAGCCATACACTCCCATCTCTCTTGTCAGCATGTCTCCACCAGGGAAGGTATCTTACATCTAACCCTGAGCTTCCTTCTGTTATGGAAATGTTGTCGTAGCAGAGCAAGAATCACAATATAATCTGCTTCATGTGGTATTTAAGTAGAAGTAGAAGTCTGGCATTCCAGCCAGCATTACAGACCATGTTAAAGATGCATTGGGCTTGGAGGTGCATGTCTTTAATCCATCTCATCATGTAGGAGGCAGAGGATCTAAAATTAAAAAAAAAAAAAAGCTTTTGTTTATTTTTAAACAGAATTGATTTTAACAACATTAGACTTCCAAAAGGCTCTCCATGGATTTCTTCCTGTTTCTCTGAGAAATGTCAACCTGCATAAACCTAGAGACCTGGGCTGGGACAAGGTTGGTGGATTACATGAAGTTCGGCAGATACTTGTGGATACTATCCAGTTACCAGCCAGGGTAAGGCAAAGCACATGCACATACACCAAGTACTAATAGACAGAAGAAACCTAAAGCACGGGCTGTGGCTTTATTTGTTAGCTTATACAATTCCCATTTGACTGACAAGGATTCACCGAGTCACCATAGAAGTGGGATTTTCTAACTCCTTGGTATTTTTACCACCTGTAAATGCAAATCCATATTGATGTATCTTAATTCTGTTTTGCTTAGGTCACTCAGATTTGCTAGAGCATATTGACTCATTTGCTGGGATTTCAACGGAAGTAGATAGAAATTAAGTTCACAAGACACGCAGGTGGATTGAGCAGACTTTTGGACTCTGGGTGTCAGTCCTAGAAAGGCAGAGTTGACTGGCAGCATAGACTAGGTAGATGGAAAGACAAAGGAGGAAGTAGAGTCTAGGGTGTAGTTTGTTAAATCGGAAACCTGAGAAATGGGGTGGTTGTGTGAGAGCGAGGACTCATGCAAAGAAATAAGTAAGGATTTTGGGTTACATGTGGCCGGATAGGAATACATGTGGCTTGAGAAGGGTTGTCAGGGCCTGGGGTTGTTCTGTCAGGTCACAGAATCAGATTTAAGCCTATGGGAGAAGAAGTGGGCATGGACTTATTAGCCAGCAACATCATGGCCTCAAATGCTGAGTTTTTGCACTAGGCATTATAATCCAAGTATATGGAGACCATGTGCTTGACTGCTGACTTTAAGACCTCTCTGGTTAGTAGAAGTCAGGTTGGAAGTTTGTCAGTAAATGAACCCACAGAGGCTTGCCTAGGAGCCAAGGCAAGCATACTGCTGATTGTGGCTAATATTTACTTAATGTCAGGTAGGATTTTGCTCCCTGGGTAGCTGGTTAGTTAGAAGGTAATTGAAAAAGAGTTAATCACTTATTTAGCAAGGAGACTCTTGAAAGGTGTCTGTAACCGTGACATGTGCTTCTTTGTTATCCCTTTGACTCAGCACTTGAATACAAACAGCTATCACAATGTAGCCATACAAGTGGTATATGCTTGCTGGAAGACTAGGCATGTGGTCTCTGGTTTCTAACCCAGCACTTCTATTACACTTTAGAAAGAAAGATTGCTTTACTCCTGTAGCTCAGTGGCTGGGCCTTGCCTGGCTTAGTCAAGGCCCTGGTGACACTCTTTTGTACCACCAAAACAAAACAAAGATGAGCAAATGCCCTGACAGATGCTTTATAAAGATGCATTCCGTGGACTTCATTGACTATTTCCAGTAGTAGTTTCCCTTCCTGCTGTTGTGCTGTTGTTAATAAAAGAGCTAGCAGTTATTACCATCCAAATATTTCCTGTATATTGGTCTTCAGTTGTTATTTAGATCTTTGTCATACTTTTAATATTTTTCAGTACCCAGAATTATTTGCAAACTTGCCCATACGACAGAGGACTGGAATACTGCTTTATGGTCCCCCAGGGACAGGAAAAACTTTACTTGCTGGAGTAGTTGCAAGAGAGAGTGGAATGAATTTTATTAGTATCAAGGTATGTATGCACTTGCCTTCTTTGTCTTTTTTGTTTGTTTGGTTTTGTTTTTATTTTTCAAAACAAGGTTTCTCTACAAGCCCCAGCTGTCCTGGAACTCTCTCTGTAGACCAGGCTGACCTTGAACTCACAGAGATTTGCCTCCTGAGTGCTGAGATTAAAGGCATGCACACTGCCTGGCCATTCTTTGTCTTTTTTTAATTGAGATAAAAATATTACATTCAATTAGCTGCTGTTTGAAGTGCAGAATTCAATGGCATTGTTTTCAAAGCTATTTCATTCTTTTCGCTCTTTAATTCTTTAGCAGCCATTAGTTTTATTTGTGTCTTTGTATTTGCCTGTTCTTAATATTTTGTATGCAAAAAATCAGATGATATGTGACCTTTTCTGTCTAGCTTCTTTCACTTCGTATGCTTCAAGCTGTCATGTGCATTGATGCCTTAATCCTTTCTGTGACTGGATTACATTCCATTACATACCTGTGGCACATTTTGTTTAGACATTCATTATCATTGGTAAACTGTGGGTTGTTTTTTTCATCAGGCTTTAATGCATACATTTTAACATTAAATTGTTTATTTTGTGTGTATGTTTGTGGGCTCACTTGTGCCACGTGAGCATGTGAAGGAACAGACTGTGGGAGTTGGTTCTCTCCTCTCACCATGTGGTTCTGTGGACAGAACTCAAGTTGCCAGACTTGGTGGCTTGTACTTTCTGAGCTACCTCTGCAATATTCTGTCTACCAGGTTTTTATGAATAATGTTGTTCTAAATATCCGTGTACAAGTTGTCTATAAAAGTATGCTCTCATTTCTTTTGGTAGATATTGAGTCTGCTTAGTTTCTTCAGACACCACCATACGCTTTTCTCCCACCGCAGCTGTCCTTGCCAATTCCAATTAGGTTTCTTGATTGTGGATTAATCTCCTATTTGGAAAGCTAGGAAGAAGAATGATGCATTTATTAGTTTATAGCTGTAAAGAACTGAGTGCCCATCCCCCTCTCTTTCTGAGTGGCTTTTAAGTTCTTGTTTAAGGCAAATCGCCATCATTGTGAATAGAATTTATGTAAATATTAAAAGAGAAGAGACTTTCAAGAGTAGAGGCAGTCTTCTAGGTCTTTTACCCTTCCTAGTTCACACGAGATCTCCAATGTTTTTAGACTAACGAAGAGTCGTACTGGCAGATCACTGGGGTGATGCTCACAGTCATACGCTGGCATATCATCCTGTCCTTAGTCTCAAGACCTCAGCATTGGCTCTTCACCAGAGAACGACTGATTCGGAAGCAAAAGAATTTTATGGTGGTCATACTCAGACCTTACTCATAACCTGAGATCCAGCTTAATAATTTGTAATTGGTTTTTCCTGCCCTCCTTTGTCCTAATTCTGTTTGAACTGGGTAAATAGGAAATGATATTGGTAACAGTGGCAGTGATGGAGAAGGTAGAAACTTCAGTCATCCATCTTCCTTTTTTCTAGATTTCTTCCAGCCCCTACTGCCTTCCTAAATATTTTTTTAGGTAATGCTTGTCTATATATATTTTTCCATTAGGAAGCTCTTTGGAGGTAATGTTTTGTTTTTATTTTTTAAACCCACAAAGCTTTAAAAGTGATCCTAATTCAAGGAAAAATTGTTCATTATCAATTTTGCTATATGTAATTGGTGCGAGACAATTCTGTATTCTGTCAATTATGTTTTAGATAAACGCTGATTGGCCAGCAGCCAGGCAGGAAGTATAGGCAGGACAACCAGACAAAAAGTAGAGGTGGGGCAATGAGAACAGGAGTATTCTGGGAAGGAGGAAGCTCTTTCCTCCCCAGTCCTGTCCACCGCTGGGTGGTGCTAAGCACAGCAGGAAACGTGTAAGGAAGCACGGAGTAGCCGGTGGAGGGGTCACACAAGGTGTTATCAGGTGGAGCTCAAGAATAGAGACATGTTGACAAAGATCTAAAGGTAATTAAGCCACAAGCCATGAGAACGTCTAGGACAATGTTCTAAGAAGAGGAAGCCAAGGGCAGGGAGCGATTGTGTCGAGTAAGAGACAGCCATTTGACCCTCTCTTAAATGTTCTCTAATTCATTATGCATAATCAAACTGCAAGCCGTGTTTGTTTTTAATTAATTTCATTTCAGTCTGATTTTCTTTTACCTTCTAGGGACCAGAGTTACTCAGCAAATATATTGGAGCAAGTGAGCAAGCTGTTCGAGATGTTTTCATCAGGTGATTTTTATGACTGTTTGAAGTAACTGGCTGATATCATTTATTAATCTTGGTTTTGGTCTTCTTTTTTGAAGAACTGATATTTGAAACCTATGGTCTATTTACTTACAAAGCAAATGACAAGGGTTTTATCTCAGCAAATACTATTTAAAATACAATTTTCAATATTAAAGTTTGGAGATTATTTTTATTTATAATAGTAATATTCTTGAAAGTAGAATCATAAGTGCTTGTTCGAAGATCAGACTATTCTGTCTTTCTTTCTTCCTTCCTTCATCCATTCCTTCCTTCCTTCCTAGGTAAAATCTTACTATACAAGACAGACTAGCCTTGAATTCATGGTCCTTCTGCCTCAGCTCCCTAATTGCTGGAATTAGAAGTATGCATCACCACACTTTTCTTTCAGATTAGATTCTTATATGAAGCAAATAATTATTCCTTATATATTCCTTATGCTTTTAAGTTCTAGGTTCTTTTTTCTCCTAGTTCCTAACATATCTCTTAGAAGTCAGCATGTGGTATATTTTTATTAATGCTTGTGTTACTGAATATACATAAGATCTCATATAAATACAGAAGATAATACTTAAAGTTGAAAATAATTATTCAAGTGTAACAGAATCATGGGAAGTTTTTAAAGTAAATTTTTTATTTTGTTATAGTCTTCTAATTAAAGGTTTATGTATCTATCATGAAGTTTAAGAAATAGAGCCTTATAAGGGGGAATTACTGAAGTCCCCCATATTGACAAGAGGTTAAATTAACAAAGGATATATAATTCTAAATATTTTATATCTAATAATGCAAGATTTTTCAGAGTGTTCCTAAAAAACAATGAAATGAGCTTATCATCTTTGAACAGGTTGAAGAATTAAACAGGCATTTCCCAGAAGCAAAAGCCAGTGAGCACACATGAAACTGGCCACTGAGGCCGGACTGTTGCTCCGTGGTTCAGAGAGCATGCTGCTCTTCCAGAGAGCCTGAGTCTGGTTCCCTGCACCCACATCGGGTGGCTTGCAAATGCCTTTAATTCCAGCTCCAAGGGGTCTGACATCCTCTTCTGGTATCTGAGAATGCATGCACACACATTTCATACACACACACACACACACACACACACAGACAATTTAAAAAATACAGATCTTTTTAAATGATAGCCATGATCAGAACTTACTGACTAAAATTTGGGTTTTAGTCTTTTACTTATCCAGAGGCATGAATCTCTAAACAAATATCTTAAGCATACTTTAAGCTCTCAAGAGTAAATTTAGAGAGAAGGCAGGAGGCAGATGTGATCAAAGTACTTTGTGTGCATAGATGAGATTAACTGAGAATTAATAATATAATAAAAATAAGTAACACTACTATGCGCAGCAAATGCCAGTTTAAATTTTATGATCCTGAAAATAAGGATAATTGCATCAAACATGCTTTAAGGGTTAGTTGTGAAGACTAAGATAAATGCACACACTTGTGCTATGTTATATATTATAGTCTATGCTGCATACGCATGCGTGTGTGTGTTGGGGGGGAAGAATTTGTGAACTCTGGAGCCCTGATAAAATGTAAATTTTTTTTAATAATGTTTGTGTTTTTTCCCCAGAGCACAGGCTGCAAAGCCTTGCATCCTTTTCTTTGATGAGTTTGAATCCATTGCTCCTCGAAGAGGTCACGACAACACAGGGGTAACTGACCGAGTAGTTAACCAGTTGCTGACACAGTTAGATGGAGTAGAAGGTTTACAAGGTGAGCCACTGTTAATACAAAAACACACTGTAAAAAGAAATTACTAAATCATCTCTCTAAAGTGTCCTTTCCCCCTCAGGTGTTTATGTGTTAGCTGCTACTAGTCGCCCTGACTTGATTGACCCTGCCCTGCTGCGGCCTGGCCGACTGGATAAATGTGTATACTGCCCTCCTCCAGATCAGGTGATAACATCATGTCTATAGTCCCAAACCCGGCAGATGCAAACGCCACTCTTTGCTTCTGAGCTCTTTGGCTGTGCAGTAGCAGTTGTCCTTAGGAGATATCTTTGTAGGCAAAGGCTTTGTTTCCTGGTTACTCAAAGTGAGAAAGGCCCTAGTTAGGTGTGGGGGACGGCTGTGTCAGCTAATAGGAGAAAATCAGGAAACAAAAAGGACTAACACATCTTCTGTTTCCAAAGCTCCCACCAATATCCTGTCAGAAACCTCTGATTCAGGGTCATGCAAGGGGGGCAGTGAGCATGTGGCCAAGTCCCGTGGAGAAACTGTTCTTGTCATGTTCTGCCAACCCTTGCTCCCAAATGTAGAAAGTAATAAATAAATGAATGAATGAAAGGGCCCAAAAGGTCACAGCCTATGGTCCATGTGCTTGTTTCTTAATAATTCTCCTTTGCTGGCACACTTGGCCAAATCTAGGGAATAACCTCAGTATGAATGTGAACTTGTTCATGCTGAATACTTACAAGTATTGGTTTTCATTCATCTTCCTGCCTGTGTCTCCTTTTAGGGACACAGTGCTAAAGACAGAATGTACTTCTAGTACTTCTAGTACATTCTCCAAACTGCTAGGAAAGCTTGTTAGAAATGTCCAGTTAATTTATAAAGTTATTAAGAGTCACAATTCACAATGACAGTTTCTCTTCCCCCAGGGATCGCGTCTTGAGATTTTAAATGTCCTCAGTGGCTCTCTGCCTCTGGCCAACGATGTGGACCTTCAGCAGGTGGCCTTGGTCACCGAATCCTTCACTGGGGCTGATCTGAAAGCTCTACTGTACAACGCGCAGCTGGAGGCCTTGCAAGGAAGGCTGCTACCTGGTGGGCTCCATGTGAGTTCCATGGGAAGGGAGAGAGCAGGTCAGGGTCAAGCTCTAGGGGGACTTTAATTTGCCATTGTAAATGTTCCAAAATTGGATACAGAATTTACAGAGAATTTTAATCATGAAGATTTGGTATCTGTTTCCCTAACAATGCCATAATATTAACAAGCTGTTTGTTATTAGGAAAGTATTATTTAGAATGGGGTAGTGTGAACCGGCGGTGGTGGCCCACACCTTTAATCCCAGCACTCGGGAAGCAGAGGCAGGCGGATCTCTGTGAGTTCGAGACCAGCCTGGTCTACAAGAGCTAGTTCCAGGACAGGCTCCAAAGCTACAGAGAAACCCTGTCTCGAAAAAAAAAAAAAAAAAAAAAAAAAAATGGGGTAGTGTGAATTCACATAAATAGAAAAATAACTAAGGTTTTCAGCTATTTTATGTTTATGACCAAAGTTACTATTTATTTTGAAGATATGCCTTCCTGACAGTGGGCAGTCTCCTGTGGATAAAACCTGGGGCCTCATATCATGTCCTCTGCATTCTTCAGCAACTTCCTTACTTGCTGATACAAAATGATCTTTGTTTATCTTGGTATTTTCTATATCCCAGCCCTCGAACCAGTGTTTTCTCTAATAATGGCATTTTATTTTCAATTATTGCCGAAGATAATTTATAGACTTTGCCTATATTTTCTAGGAAGCTTTTCAGCATATTTCCCTCCACCAATTTTTGTTAGAAATGTCTGTAGGTCCTAAATTTCTTAAATAGTTCCAAGTCAAGTGTATGTGGGGGATGCAGGGATGCTCATGTATATGGTGTGTGTACATGTGCACGTGGAAGTCAGTGAGCAACCTTGGGTGGCATTCCTCAAGTATCCTCCCCCGTTTGGGACGGGGTCTCTCACTAGCCTGAAACTGTGGGTAGGCAGGCTGACCAGGAAGCCTCTATGCCCCCCGCACTGTGATGACAGCTCCACCTGTGCCCAGACTTTATATGTGTTCTGAGGTTCGCACATCACTTGACCTACTGAATTATCTCCACAGCCCTCACCTCAAGTTTTTGCTGTTTATTTTAGCAAGCCATTATAGTGAGTGTTTTTTTGTTGTTGTTCTTATTTTATTTCTTTATGGTACTAGCAATTGAGCTAGAAGTCAACACATACTAGGCAGATTCTGGACCATTAAGCTGCATCCCTATCCCTGCTTGAAGGTTTCTTCTTTCTCAACCCCCTTTTCATAAGTACTTTATAAGTATATATATGTACATAGACGTACACACTCTATGATATGATTGATATAAATCATACTTTAAACGTAATAAAAACAAAAATGAGTAAAAGGCAGAGATGGGAAAATAAAACCTGGATTCCGGGTTCTACTTTTGTTATCACTGGGAAAGCTGATGGATTTTCTACACACTTCACTTTAGTCTTCCCTTACTGTAATAGTTGTGTTGTGTAGGGCTGGACCTGTAGCTCAGTTGGTAGCATGCCTAGAATGAACCAAGCTCTGGACTCATCCCCCAACACCAGGTAAACCAGGCATGCTGGTCCACACCTGGAATCCCAAGAATCAAAAAAATCATGATCATCCTAAGTCATACACAAATATAAGGCCAGCGTGGGCTACATAAAAACACAGTTATTGTGTACCTCGCATCCATAAAGGAATGAGAGCTTCCTGAGACGCGTGTTCTGTGGAGTGTGTCAGCTGCTGTTATCTCTAGCTATGGAATCTTACACTGGCTCTCTCTGTATCATCTAGGATGGAGGCTCCAGCTCTGACAGTGACCTAAGTCTGTCCTCTATGGTCTTCCTCAACCATAGCAGTGGCTCTGACGACTCGGCTGGAGATGGCGAATGCGGCTTGGATCAGTCTCTTGTTTCTCTTGAGATGTCTGAGATCCTTCCAGAGGAATCAAAATTCAACATGTACCGGCTCTACTTTGGAAGCTCATATGAATCAGAACTTGGAAATGGAACCTCTTCTGACTTGGTATGTTGTGTATTCATCATTGTGTGACTCTGATACATAAAGATATATGTTGATGTTACAGTGAACTGGGATTTATCTCCTAACCAGCCCCACATAGTCTTTCTGGGTGATAGGTCTGCAATAAAAATAGTCTTGCTTTTTAAAATTATGCCAATTAATTATTTTCAGCCCTTGTTAAGCATTTAAGCAGGATCCAAGGGAGTTGGCTCTGCAGGGCCCAGATGGGTGCCTTTGTGGTCTTCTGGGTATTTCTCTCCTCGTCAGAAATCTTATTGTTTATATTTACTATTAAATAGATCTCAGAGTAAAAAGGGTTTAAGAAGTACTTCTGGATATTAAGAAATTTTCTTCAATGTCTAAAATTCTTAACAAAAATGTTACCTATCTGTGATTCTTTTATGGAAAATATGAAAACATATAATTGTATATATCAACAAAGAAACTATTTAGGTTAAATGTGGGCAACATCATTATTTTTTCTATTTAGTTAAAATATATACCCACTCAAATTAATACTGACTTACTATTACTTTTTTAATATATAATATTTTTACATGCATGTTTACTTTTTATACATTTTCTTTAATAATTCAGATTTCTAAGAATATAAAAATACCTATTTTTATTCCTAAGAAGTAGGGTCTTGTTTTTTTAATAATACGTGCATGCGCACGTGCGTGCGTGCACACACACACACACATATATAATTTAATTGTTTCCTGTTTTTCAGCTTCTGTAGAAATACTGGGGAACCTTAGCATAACTATCTCTTAGGCACTAAGAGAAAGGGTGAGGGAGATGGCTGCTAGTGAAGTTTGATACAGAAGCATGATTGGAGTTCTGACTCCCAGGGTCCAAGTAGAAAGCTGGACACACTGATAGGTATTTGTAATTCCAGCCTGGGGAGGCACACTCCCCAGGATGATCACTGAGGTTTGCTAGCCAGCCAGTATAGACATCCTTGAGCTCCAGGTCAGCATCTGTCTTAGAAAATAAGGTGCAGAGCCACACTGACCTCTGCCCTCCAACCCTTCCCCCATTCACTTACACAGAAAACTAAGAATAAGGCTCATGTTGAACCTCTCTTTGGCCATCAGTTAATAGATTTAAACCTCTGTGTCATGGCTGCTGGTTTGTCTTGCTTTGTAGGTGTCAGCGAACCTTGGTTTATAGAATACTGTTTTTTTAAGCCTGCTTAACTTGAGTGAATTAAAATATAAGCTTAACCTAAGTTGAGGCTGTTTTTGCTTGAGGGAATGGGCTCTGGTGGTCTGCCTGTGCTCCAGGATGGCCTCTGGTGGTCTGCCTGTGCTCCAGGATGGCCTTATCCTCTGGTGGTCTGCCTGTGCTCCAGGATGGCCTTATCTTAAAAGCACCAAATAGACATAAATTTGGAAGGGGAAAGTGATGAGGGGATATAGAAGGTGGGATGGATTTGATCAAAACTCAAGTGCATCTGTGAAATTCTCAATAGATGTTAAAAAGGAAGCAACGTTTCCATTTTCATCTTCAGTGACCATGCTCTTCTCCCTCCTCCTGTCTTGCCCATCTGTCTTCCTTTGGTCTTTGCTGTACCCATCCTGCAGAGTTCACATTGTCTCTCTGCACCAAGCTCCGGGACTCAGGATTTACCTGCACCTTCTGGAAAAGAGCCAATGTTTACACAACATCCTGTGTTTAGGACATCTTCCCAAGAAGGCCACCAAGACCTTACTCAGGAGCAGAAAGACCAGCTGAGGGCAGAAATCAGCATCATCAAAGGCAGATACCGGAGCCAAAGTGGAGTATGGCCTTTTCCCCTCAGAACTGTTAAAGCCTTTAAAAAAAAAAAAAAACTGTTAAAAACTTCAAAGTTGCTTTTTCCTTTTTGACACGTATTTCTTTGCATTTTAGCTAAGCCACATTTACAATCAGAGCGCTGAAGCGCAGTGGCTCAGTCAGAGGCTGTCAGTGTCCTTGCTTTGGAATTGTCCTTGGAGAAAGAACGTATGCTTTCTAGGAAAAGACTGACAAGAAGAAATGACACTTAATTCCTTGAATTGCTGAATTAACATTTGTTTAATCTGCTTTTTATTTAAGGAGGATGAATCCCTTAAACAGCCAGGACCAACTAAAACCAGTTTTGCTATTAGCCAGGCACATTTAATGACCGCGCTTGCTCACATGAGACCGTCCATAAGTGAAGAGGAAGGGAAGGATTTTGCTGAGCTGTAAGTAACCATAAGAAACATATTATTCAGTAAAGCTCTTTTGTGTTTAAAATTGTTAAAAATTTGTAATCTAATTTAGAAATATCCATGGTTAAACTGGGGTTGTAAGTCACACAGCATCTGCCTAGGATGTGTAAGGCCTGTTTATCCCATTCCTGTAGCCAAAAAAGAAATTGTTATAACTATGCACTCAATTAGATTTCCCTTAACTAATTTATTATATTTGAGTTGCATTATAACTGATTTTAGAAAATGAATAAAGCCAGCAAGTGGTGGCACATGCCTTTAATCCCAGCACTCAGGAGGCAGAGGCTCAGTTTCTGAGTTCTAGGCCAGCCTGGTCCACATAGTGAATTCCAGGACAGTCAAAAACAAAACAGAACAACAACTATGTGTGTATACACATGTAAACATACATGTACTGGTTTTGCTTTTAAGATAATTTACATTTTATTAGTGTCAACATTTACACAGAATTTTCCTCACTTATGGAAAGTTTATTAAACACTGGAATTTATAGTCTTCCTACAGTTTACACTGTGGCTACTTTGAATGGTGGACTAGCTAATATCCTATGTCAATGATTCAACATAATTAAAAAATATTTATTCCTGATTTATTTAAGAATAAATGCTTCAGTTCTTACTCAGTTTTGCAGTTCTTTGGAGGGGAGATGTATATATCCACAGTGTGTACTCACTGCACAAATAGCCAAAAGCAAAGAAAAGAGAGAATAAGAAAGGAGAACTTCCTTAATCTCACAGTGTAGCACAGATACTAAAAACCCAGAGACAGGTATTGGGGTTCAACCTGAGGATCAGAAGAGCACAGCAGCCAGCCACTGGCTGTTACCTCGACCTCAGAGCAAAGTGGGTGAGATTCTGACTCCAGGGGTCCTGAAGACTCCACCCAGCCATATCACTCCTGTCTCCACCTCCCTAGTGCTGGAATCACCTTTGTGTGAGCTCTCTTTCTCTTTTAGATTGATTCAATCTTGTGTAGCCCAGGGTGGCCTTGAACTCACAGAGATCCGTAGGCCTCCGTCTCTGAGTCCTGGGATTAAAGGTGTGTGCCACCACTCCATGGCCTATATGACTGACTGGCATGGCTGCTTTACTCCCTGACCTTCAGGCAAGCTTTATTTATTAAAACACAAATAATATGCCACCGTATCACATGACTTTATGTAGTTAACATTTTTCTCACTACAATGAGAATGCCCTACCTGTGCTGCTAGGCCCCCAATTCCTTCAAGGCATCCGGCCATCTTGAACAGTTTGACAGGCTATGCAGGGCCGCTTTGTGGTGTTCAATGCCAGTTTCTAGTGTGTCTCTGCCACAGTGTCCAGGACTTGACATTTGTGTTGTCTCCCGGTTCTTCTTTCATTAGTTTACGGGGATAATGGCACCTGTGACAGGATACTAACATTTCTGAGGGTTTCAAACTATATGCCAGACTGCTGTAGCTAGGGTTCAGGCAGGACACCAGAGCTCAAACCCTCCCACCTCAGGGCTGATTTGATTGCAGTAAAATTATATATTACTTAGTAATTTCCCTGCCTTTGAATAAAGCTATAGAAGTTATAATTTTCATATTGTTCATTGCAATTTTTATTTTATCCTGTCTAATCTGTTTATTTTCTCTCTCCTTTTTTCTATTAGAATACAACTTTGAAGAATTACTTTTAATAGTTTTTTAATGTTCTCTACAATTTTTTCAGTTATTTTACTTTCATTCTTAAAACATAAGGCTGTTTTTAAAAGAATCCATTATCTTTGTTTTGTAATTATTAAGTATTATCCACTATATATCATCTCTCTTACTTTTTAAGGTATGAAAACTTTCAAAATCCAAAGAAGAGAAAAAATCAAAGTGGAACAGTGTTTCGACCTGGACAGAAAGTAACTTTAGCATAAAAGAGACTTCTGATATTTTCTAGGATGTGTTTGTTTGTTTGTTCTGATGGTCTGTCCCTCAGTGAAAATTATAAAAATGAAGTCTGTAAATTTTTTTAATTTAATAAATTTGGTTATCCTATAAAATCACAGAATGGTAAATGCTGTGAATATTATATAATGTTCAGGACTATCTGAGATTAATAGGGAAGCTAAATGAAGGTATTTATAACAGATTGTGTATTTTATTTCCATAAGTAAGTATATATTAAATCCTTAGTGAAATGGTATGCTATCGGTGTTGGAACTAACCGTCTTCTAGAGGAGAGATTTCTGGCACTGGGCAGCCTGCAGCCTCCCAGCTTCTTGACTGTTTTGGAAAATGATATATTCTGTTATCTTCTGATGTTTTTAATCTGAACATGGCAGTTCAAATGAATTGCCTGATAGACTTTTGATCCAGCCTCCAGTCCAGAATTTTTAAATGTTGTTCTTTTTTTTCCTGATTGTAGCATGATATCTTGATATTTTCTTAGTGAAAGATCACAGCCCCAAAAATTTATGTTAGCCCCTTATGGACACTGTTTCTGCTGGCCACAAGGTTAAAATTAAGAACAGGTCCAGGTGAAGCTGGCAGGTTGCTGAAAAGAGAATCTTTTATTAAAAGATTCTTTTACTGAGTGNAATAAAGTGCCTCTTGCTTGTTGCATCCAGTGGCCCGAGTTGGATTCCTTTGGGCAGCGGAGCTGCAGATCTTTCATTAGTATGTGAACGAATGTGTAAAGTCAGCCACTATCAACACAAGCAGTATCTCTAATATCTAGAGAGAGTTAATTAAAATATAGAGGTTAGCTGTGAGACAGCAATGTGGAGGAGTGCACAGCAGCCTTGTTAACAGCTGCCATGAGGCGCTTAGCACTCGGGAGAGCCTGGCTTGTCCTGTCTCTTCCCGATTCTTGCACAGCCTAAGGAAGCTTTTTCACTTTTTTCTGAAGCTCCTTGTCTTAGTTAGGGTTTCTATTGCTGTGAGGAGACACCCTGACCACGGAAAACATTTAATTGAGGTGATAGCCTACAGTTTCAGAGGTTCAAATCATTATCATCATGGTGGGCAGCACGGTGGCATGTAGGCAGACTGGGTGCTAGAAGAATATCTGAAAGCCTATCCTGCAGGCAACAGAAAGTGGACTGAGATACTGGGTGGTATCCCGAGCATAGGAAATGTCAAAGCCCACCCCCCACAGTGACGTACTTCCTCCCACAAGGCCATACTACCCACTCCAGCAAGGCCAAACCTAGTAGTGCCACTACCTATGAAATTATGAGGGCCAAATTACATTCAAACTACTATACTCCCTGCCAGGTGGCTGCTTGCCAAACCTCCTTGCCTAACTATAAAGGTGTGGCTTTCTCTCTTCCCCATCCAACTCCCCTGGGCAGCGGCCGCCGTCTACAGCTCGCCTGCCCTGCAGTTTTTATTTTCAATGCTAATAAAATTGTCCTCTAGCTTAAAACAAAAATCTGAGCAGTGCAGTCCTTTCTCACAGTCTCCAGTTCTTAGTATTAGGGTTGTGGACAGCACAATTTGCCCAGAGTAGCCTCCCCCAAAGATCAGCTGTTTCAGGGTAACAATTTAAACCCTGTGAATCCCCAGGGTGAAGTGACGTAATCAGGTTGTGTCACATGAATAACAGTGAAAGCATTAGTCAGTCTTTGAAAGTTGGTGTTGGCAGTACAAAGCAAATCTAGTTCCAGGATGTGCCACCTCAAGAGAAGGCAAATTCATGCTACCTATATGGCAGACTGGGTTGCAGAAGTCATTGGGGCTTAGGCTGGATTCCCTGTATTTAGATTTGGGATGCTCGCTGCTGCTGACTAAAAGGCTACCAGGATAGAGAGGCAGCCCATGTATGGAGAACATACAGGCACTTTCAATTCTTGCCCACTCGACCACTTATGCATGAATCTGTCAAGTGCTGCAAAGCCTGGAAAGGGCTAACATCCATAGACATTCTGACTGCATGGCCATTGAGATGGCACCCTGACAACCTTAGTTCCATCTTGGAACCCACATAAAGATGGAAGGAGAGAATTGACTCAACGTAGTTGTCCTCTGACCTTTACACACACTGTGATACATACACCTATGCACACAGCAAATACATGCAATAAAAATGAATGAAATAAAAATGTATTAAAAGCAAAAGGGCACTGAAGGCTTTTAGCTGAGCATTCATTCACACAGAACACAAATATTCTTAGCCCGCTCCTTTCCCCTAAGCCTCATAGCCAATTGTACTCTGTAATTAAACCTTGTTATCTAGTTATTAGCTGCTATCTATGAGTCAGCATAGCTTCTGATAGCAGATATCTCTCACTTCTAACAAAATTAAGGGGACAGATTGCTAAAAAATTCTTTCATAAGAGCACAGTAGTAACTATAGGTAACAATATGATATAATGAGAGGAAGGCAGAGGAGAGAGTGGGAACTGGATTTGGCATGTAAAATGAGAAAAGATACAATATGATGTAATACAAATATTATTTCAGAGATCTAGGAGAAGCAGTTTTGAACATTTAGGCTGTAAAAACTAAATGAAGGGATAGATGCATTTGCTCTGATTTAAATATCACATGACATTAGTAGATATGTATCAAAATATGTTAGCCCCACTGTTATGGATAACTTATATTTCTACTTGTTAATTTTTTTCAAGTGAAAAAATTCTGGGTTTACAGCATAAATTTATAACCGCATCCTTTGGGAAGCTAAGGAAGGAAAACCTCTTGTTCAAAACCAACCTAACCTACAGAATGAGATTCTAAATTTAAAAAAAAAGAAAACCTGCACCTTTGGGGTATTTCTCCACTGTTGTCAGAGCCTCTCCTCAACTTAGCAATATGTTCACATTGATTTGGTGAGCCACAGTGGTGTTCTAGGTTTCTAGGAATTGACGTTAGCAAGCCTCGTATCTTCAGGCATCTGAAGAATGGTTACTTCCCAGTGCACCTGGGATAGAGTCTAGAAGATTCATAGCAAGTGCTGATGATGTTACTGCAGAGCCCTTTCCCAGGGGGCCTGACATGTTCATTCTTGGTCTGACCAAGGTCTGAGAATTTGGTCAAAGGCCATCACTATAAAGCAATAGGCCTTCATTTACTAATAGGTTTTTAAATTTTTTATATGGATCTGTGCCTGTAAATCTTGGCCTTAAAGATACCATTTAGTAATACTCCCTGTAGGTCAGACTGTGGTCATAAGCATGCTGACTTTTCTCCACTTGCCACATCCACCTGGTCTTTTGCATTGCAGTTACCTAACCTCTACTGTTTTATGGTCCTCCCATCTCCTCTGAAGCTACCCATTTCTCTCCTGCAACACATCCTGTGACATCCTGATGTCGGTTACTCAGGTTGACTCAACATCCTTTCCAAGAACCTCTCTTCTTCCTGCACTCTGGAAAGTGAGTTACTGAGTCACTTGCTCTCCATTGCAGCCACATGTGACCATGTGGTAGTATAGTTAGAAGCCCCAGGGCAGCCTTACTTTATAGCATAAAGTTACATGTTTGGACCTCATCTTGAAATCAAGAAGGTGAAAAAATTGAGACCAGTGATGGCAAATCAAGAAAACAAAACATCTTGGTTTCCTGAAGGTTATCCTGGCCACTAAGCTGACAGCGCACAGCAGCTCTGCTGTCCAACTACTTAATGATGGGAACAGTAACCACTTGTTTGTGTTGTAAACCACATTGTGGGGTGATTTCTGTTGCAGTCCTGCCACAGTGGGTTCCTACATTCCAGGGTAGGGGCATGTGGATTAGAAATGTTAGGAAGGAGGAACAGAGATAAGAATAAAACACAGAGACATAGGATAGTACTGGAAGGGCAAATCAGTGAATAGTGAATACTGAATTTGCCTGTGTTTATTTTCCATATACTTTTATACCCAATACAACAGGGGGAAGAAGGCAAAAGACTGCCTTAACATGGCATAAAGGACAACCAGAACAGGTACCTGCTTCAACACATGAGACATCAAGCCATTACTTCCTGATATTTGATGTTCTGGGCAGGATATACAGTGAACACACCCTAGACCAAGAATCCTGTAGGCAGCCACTCCCTATGTAAAACCTCCTATTTTAAAATGAAGGAGCAGGAATAGGCTTGAATTCTCTGACCTTTGGTCAGGGTGGAGCGGATCCACCTCTATGGACCATCTTAATGTCCACCCTAGGTCAGGGTTTGTAACCACACCTGTTGTCAACAACTTTGACAATAAAAATAAGCTCAAATTCTCTGACCTACAGTCAAGGTGGAACAAGCTCACATCTGTGGGTCCCCACATTTGTGTCTCTTGAGGGTTCCTACTTAGCTATAACTGCCTACCTACAGTGACACATAGCTCTCATAGTTGCTAATCCCCAGCAGCCACAGCTTACCCTTCCTGGCAGTTAGTAATAAACCAGGTTTATAGTTTCTGCAGGACTTCCTTGGTACTTCCCTGGTCAGAGTTAGCAGTGTCTAACCTGACATCCAGCTTTGGTGATCCGTCTGATGGGAAGACCTCCAATGGGAGCACAGGCTCACAATTTGCTGGTTTAACTTTTTTCTCTTCTTTTTGTATCTCATCCGGTTGTTTCTGGGCTACACTGCAACTCCACAAGGTCATGTTCTTCTCTTCTTTGCTCACTGTACAGTAACCTAGAATACTACCTGACAGTGGGAATAAGCAAATGAATAAGTAATAGAAGTGTTGATGAATCATTATTTCTCAACTGAAATTGAGGTACTCTTGAAGGAAGGAAAAACAAAACTTGGAAGCCAAAATTTAGATGTGCCCCAAGGCTAAGCACATCATCAAAACTCAAGTCATCCCAGATTCCCAGAAATGATCTCCAAAGAGAAAAATGTGGAGCCAAAAGTTTATATTGGTGTTGGCTTGAAAGACTAAAACTGTTAAACCTATTGACTAGAGGCAAGCATAAGATCTCTGCCTTATAAAAAGGTTAATTTATAAGTCAATCAAGAAAAGGTCCAAAGGTCTCCCCCTATCCAGGCTTGGGCTTTGGTTCAGGTGATCCTGACACCAAGAAGGTCAGGATCATGGGAAAACATGGGAACTGCTGTGGTACATCCCTCCAGAAAATGGTGAAAATTGAAATTAGCTCTCTTGTTCCTTTTGTGGTAAGACCAAAATGAAGAGACAAGTTGTTAGCATCTGTCTCTGTGGTTCTCACATGAAAACAGTGGCTGGTGGAACCTGGACCTACAACATCATGCCTGCTGTCACAGTCAAGCTGCCATCAGAGGACTGAAGGAGCCAAAAGACCAGAAGTGCTACCATTTGTGATTGCCTATCCTGCAATAAATGGGTAAATTCAAGAGAAATAAAAATCCAGTTTTTTTCCCTTTACAAACCAACTTGGTGACCTGCTGTGGGACAATGGTTTGTACCCTGTCAATTCTATTTTAATAAAATGCTGATTGGCCAATAGCCAGCAGGAAGTAGAGGCAGGACAACCAGACAGGAAGTAGAGGCAGGTCAATGAGAACAGGAGAATTCTGGGAAGAAGGGAGTCTTAGTCCACAGTCGTGACCCAGCCACAGAAGAAGCAAGATGGGACTGCCTCGCCAAATGAGGTACCGAGACACGTGGCTAACATAGGCAAGAATAATGGGCTAATATAAGTTATAAGAGTTAATAAAAAGTCTGAGTTACTAGGCCAGTTGGTTTATAACTAATGTAGACTTCTGTGTGATTTCTTTGGGACTTAATGACTGTGGGAACTGGGCAAGACAGAAACCTCAGACAACAGAATAGCGCCCACATGGACAATTGCATCCTCATAAAGCCTGAGAGAGTTTGGGAAGTAATTCTTGACAAAAAATAGAATAAGCACAGCAGCATTTTCTTAGCTGGGCTCGGCTTGCTAGAGGCAAGTGCTCTCATCTAAGAGAGGCTTCCCGACTCAGCTTTAGCTGCAAAAACTTTGCAGCCCCTTTAAGAGGCTCTAGCTGCAAAACCTTGCAGATTTTTTAAGAGGTCCTGCCACAAAACACTTAGGGTGTCGATGAAAAGAAAAGCTGACCACATGTTTCTTGGTGGTGGCAGGGACCTTGAAATGCAATAGAGTTGTGGCAATAAACATGGCTACAGCCAGTACCTCTGCCATGAGGCTGGAATCTCAGAAAGCTAAAAATGGGCTGGATCCAGCCGCCAAAGCCACAGCTTTAATCCTAGCCATATCGCTTGGCAAATTAAAGATTCATGTGGTCAGAAAAAGAGAGATATACAGTAAAGAGAGGTTAAAAGACCAAGAAAACCTCTAAATGGTTTCCACTGAGTTAAAAATATATACCACCTTGCAAGAAAAAAGAAAAAAGGATAAAGTCCTTAAAATAAAGAGAGTAGATGGGTGTGGTGGCACATACCTTTAATTCCAGCACGTGGGAAACAGAGGCAGGCAGATCTCTGTGAGCTTAAGGACAACCTGGTCTACAGAGTGAATTTCAGGATACATACACAGAGAGACCCTGTCTCAAAAAGTAAAA
>JAQHUG010000514.1:294558-323150 GCA_028555095.1 Dicrostonyx torquatus | reverse complement strand
AAAAAAAAAGATACACGGACTTACCAGCACTGGGTGGTTGACTAGCTTTCTAATGCCAAGCATGCTTTCCCTTCTGTTGAGGGTCTTAAGTCCAATTAGACAGCTGTTGGTTTCATCAAAATGTGAGCACCACTATTGCACGTTTAGGTGTACCTTGGCATGCTGACCGTTGTTGTGGTTCATAGGCATCACAACTGGGTAGGACTGTTGATTGCATCCTTCCCTTGGCTGCTTGCATAATACTTTCTATTACAGTGGCAATTAAGTTTCACCATGTGCATTAGGGAAATATATTCAAACCATAGCACACACTGAAAGATACTCAGTCTGGAGTAAACAGAAGGGTTCAACTAGCTCATACAGACAACTTACTACATGTGAGGAAATTTTGGTAACTGTGTGTGTTTTTACATAAACTGTAAAAACAGAAACAAATGCTTCTGAAGGTCTTAAAAGTTCACATTAAAGGGGGAAATCTAAACCAGCTTCCTTACGTGTTTGTTAATTTTAGTATTTGGTATAATTTGCAGGCTATTATATTTTGCATGATTTATGTGTTGCATAATTCACTAATTAAAAGTCTCAAGATGAAAAAATAGAGCAGATGTATAAAAGACATCACAGGCTTGTTTCAAAAGAGATGATCACATTTTGTTCCCTGATGATTATAGGTCACAAAGGATCCACAGGTTGTGTGTAACCTCACCCTGTATGTTAAAGGAGTGGGACTCTGCAATTAAATTTCTACTTGGTTTACTCACCTGCCAATGAAAGGCAACAGAGGCCATAGACATGAAGTTGATGTTCTAAAGTGAATAGGACATGTAAGAGTGCAAACAACTGCTCCGTCTAAGAAATACCTGTGTAATGTGAGAAAAAAAAGGATTTCTTTTGACCAAATTATAGTTAATTCATTAGTTATAATCCTGACATGTAAACAAATAAATCATATTAACTGCGTTTTGGAGGGGAAAACATATAATTAACTTAGGTTGACTGTTTATGCCTACAAACTAGAGGCCCTGGAGACTGGACAGAGGTAATAAGTGGAATCTGTGAGACTGTGAGGTTCAAAAGAAGATAGTCAGATCTTCGTGATGACTCTTTTCTTTTTAGCTAGGGTGGGTAGGGGTGGTCACCGTGTCCTCCACTGTAGGCGGGCTTTCTGGACTTAATCTGCTGTAACTTGACAACAGTGCAGCTACTCTCTGTGTAAAATAGTTTTGCTCATTCTTTGCCTCAGAGTGGTCTTTTTTAAAAAAACCAACTTATTTTAATTTTATGTGCATTGGTGTTTTATATGCATGTATGTCTATGTGAGGGTGTCAGATCCCCTGGAACTGGAGATACAGACAGTTGTGAGCCACCGTGTGGGCGCTGGGAATTGAACCTGGGTTCTTCGGAAGAGCAGTCAGTGCTCTTAACCACTGAGCCATCTCACCAGCCCAGAGTAATGTTCTCTTTGCCTGCTTTGTACTTCCTCCCAACCTTAATATTTAACATCATCTTTCTAAGAACCAGCTTACATTTTATCTCCACCTCCATAATTGTAAGTGGGTATTTTTTGTTTTAGAACATTTTCCTTCTTTCCTTACAAGTACACTGTGCACATTTTCTCCTCCAACCACACAGGGAAGAAATATATCTTTTCTGTATTTCTTTGGCTTCCTCACTCTCTGTACATAGTAAACAGGAACTAAGTTTAATGAATGGGTTAGTAAAAAGCTCCACAGAGAACAAGTTTTCCCTCCTTTACAAATCCTAGAGAAGAAGGACTCATGGTAGCTGCTCACCTGGTCACCGAACAGCCTGATTTAGGTCTTCCAGGGTTTCTCATTGATCTGTAATCTGCAGGTAGCAATCCCCCACTGTGCGGGAGGAGACACCAAAGTCATCATGACTATCAGAAAGACCAGTCCATACTTTGCTAAAAATGAACCTTACTTGTCTGAAATAATGGTACAGGACATCTGGGGTTTTATGAGTATCTTCCTCTTGCTGAGAAGAAAATGATGGACACTTTCCTCATGGACAGAGCCTCCTGCTCCATGACATGGAGTGGGTTTGAAGACCTGAATGTAGGTGTCCTTGAGACCAAGAGAGAGTGCATTGGCTAACATGAGGATGAATAGAGTGGGCTTGACTTAGCAACCCTCTTCCTGATAGGAAGGTTCCATCCACCCCGTACTCCAACTGCCTCTCTCCCAACTGTCACCCAGAACCTTGCTTCTCAGTCCCACCACCTGCCTGACTGTTCTGTGAGTGCCTGCTGGCTCCAGACTCAGGAGAGCTTGTGATGACCAGGTGAAAAACTCATTTGTGTTTCAGGGACCAACCAAACATAGTTCCTTGAGGAAAACTCAATGCTTTTGGGTTTTTGTTGCTCTTGTTTTTGAATGCTTTGAAAAATAATCTCACTGTTTCTCCTGATTTTTAGGACACTATAGATACCAACTTGGTAATTTGAACATCTTTCAATGACCTTCAGCTTTACATGAAGATTGCTTTCTCAGAGGTGCTCCAGACTTTATCATAGAGGGAGATATTTCTTTTTGTCATCAAAATGTAAATATATTATTATTGTTATTATTATTTGGAATAATGACCACTGTAAAAACTCATCCAAGTCAAGTATATTACCAACTCAGTTGTATCAGAATAATAATCAGTCTTGTTTGTGGTATTTCTTTCCAGTCAGAGAGGGGGTTGAAATAGTAATTCAGTCTTCCTAGATATTATTCTCAGATTTTGCTTTCTTAATTCAAAAACCATATCATAGTGAACTTCACATTGGTGCAAGTACATGTATATGTTTTTGTGTCTGTACCAAAATTAATTTAACTACTTCCCTGTTGGTGGATAATGGGCTGTCAGAAATTTTGCCAGTTATGATAATGAATGATGCACGGAATCCTCTTTTACATGTACCTTTGCCTTCACGTGTTTATGGAATAAATTACCCAACTAGAATTGCTGGGTCTAAGGTACTACATCCTTGGAGTTCTGGTAGGTGTCACTGAAGTATCTCTCTACAGAAAACTTTATGCTGTTATGAGATGCTGCACCTCAAATGTGCTACCCATATCCACTAGACATAGTTTACTTCATGCTTAGGACTTATGACTGCTTTAGAGTAACAAAAGTATTTTAAATTTATTTAAAATTAAGATAAAATTTTGAACATAATAATGGATAACATATAATGAACCCATGCTGGCATATTTATATTTCTAGTCATGACAAGAAAAGATTATTTTAAATAAGAATATATTAAGTTTATAATTATTTAAATTAAATCTATTTACTGTTTTGTGGAAGCGGGAGCTCAGTAGAAGAAACGTGTAGGTTCATGAGAGTCGTGATGTGCCTCTGAATTACCTATTTCTTATAGCCTTAATCTTTGAATGTCTTTTATACAAAAAAGACATTTCACTACTGCTTTTACATATAGTTTTTTGATTTTTTTGTAAGGCGTTATCTTTTAGACTTACTGGCTATTTAGATTTTTTAATGAATTGGTTGTTTGTGTTCATTTCTCATCTTGGGTTGCCAATATTTCCCTCTCTGCAGTATAATAATAAATATTGCAAATATTTTACCATTTTTTCCATACCAGACTTGTTGAATTTTCTATAATAGCATCTGAAGTGTTCTGTACTGCCAATCTGTCAAGTATTTATTTTTTATGGTATCACTCTTATAAAAGCCTATCTAAATATTCCTTGTATTTGCCAATAGACTATCTATGAACATTATTATATATGTCAAAATTTTCAGCTCACCTGTGTATCAGTTACTTTTCCATTTCTTGGTTATGGTGACAAGACACCATAACCAAGTTGTTGTAATTAAGCGAGGAGAGGTGCGTGTTGTGTTCCCGGCACCCGACTCCCAGCCCCCAGCTGCTGGCCCGCTTAGCCGCTGGTTGCTTGCTTATGCCCGAAATAACCACATGAGAACGGTATTCATTTAAACTCTGCCTGGCCCATTATCTCTAGCCTTTTCTTGGCTAGCTCTCACATCTAAACTAACCCGCTATAAAAGTCTGTATGTCACCATGAGTGGTGACTTACCGGATAATTCTAACCTGCATCCATCTGTGGTGGAAGCTCATGGCGTCTGGCTCACTTCCTTTCTTCTCCTCAGAACTTCCGTTCTGTCTACTCCGCCCACCTAAGGGCTGACCTATCTTATAAGCCAGGCAGCTTCTTTATTCAACCAATAAGAGTAATACAAAATACAGGAGAACACTCCCACTTCACCACGTCAACTGAAAAAAGAAAATGTTAAACTGGGATTATGATTTCAAGTTAGAGCCCATGAGAGCAGAACAAAGGCATGGTGGTAGGCAGCAGGAGCAACATCTAAGAGCTGACATCTTGATTCACAGTAGGAGTCAGAGTGGTAAGAGTCTTTTGAAGCTTCAAAGTCAACTCACACTGACACACTTTCCTTACAGTCTACAACTCCTAATCCTTCCCAAACAGTTCCATTGACTAGGGACCAAGTAGTGAAATCTATGTGCCTATGGGAGTCAGTGGGTGTGGATGAGGCCTTCTCATTCAAGCCACCAGAACCTGAAATATCTCTGAATGACACACACAATAACTATTAAACTATTTTTGTTTCCAAGTGCATAACTAATTGTTCCATCATCAGAGGGCATAATTTGAAGTTTCACCTTTATCAACTATTAAAATCTCCTATATACATACATCGATCTGTTCCTTGACTCTCTTCCATCCCTTTGATCTATTTATTTATTGCTACACTAGCAACTTAACTGGGCACAGGAGTGCTTGCCTTTAATTCCAGCATTTGGGAGGCAAAGGCAGGTGGATCTCTGAGTTCAACGACAGCCTCATCTACAAAGTGACACCAGCAGCAACAACAAAAACAAACAAAAAATGCAAAACAAAAATAGAAAGAAATAAGAAAGCAAGCAAGAAAGGAAGGAAGGAAGGAAGGAAGGAAAGAAGAGAGACAGAGAGAGAGTAGAGAGAGAAATAAAAATAAAGAAAAGAAGGAAGTAACCTTCACATGTGCCATGAGATGGGTGGGAGAGTCTGCCTTTGCCTTGATTCACCTTATGGCTTCCCAAGACTGGTATTTTGGTTGCCCAAGCACAGCAGCCATGCCCAACTTCCTCAACCACCATTTCTGGTCTCTGCTTTCTACTGATTTCCTCTGTAGGTAGAGGGGTCTTTCTATTCTTTCTAGTCAGATCCCCAATTTCCTGGCTTGCAAACTTCAGAGACTGCCTGTTGCATTAGTTTTTCTATTGCAGCTTTGTGCAAACTTAGTGCCACAGAACGTAACAAACACACAATCTCACAGTGCATGGTCAGAAGCCCCATATCAAATTCACAGGGCTAAAACCAGGGTGCCAACATGGCCGAGTTCTTTTCTGGAGACTCCAGGAGGAAGTGTTTCCTGCCTTTTCAGCGTCTACAGGCCACCTACACTCTTTGCTCCAAGCTGCTCCTGCGTTCATCTCACAGCATTTTGACTTTCGTTTACTTTTCTTATTCTGTCCTTTCTGTCTTCCTCTCTTCTAAGTATGATCATAAAACTGAGATATGATTGAACCTGGAGCCATCTTATCTCAATGTCTTTATATGCATCTGCAGTGTTTCTTTTAACAAGCATAATGACATCTCCAGGGTCCCTGGAGAGGGATGTAGAATCATTGGGGGACTATAATTCTTCCTAACTTAATAGTGTCCTTGAGAAACTCATGCCAATTTCTTTAAATTATCCTAAGCCCCTCCTCCACCCAGCCTCAAATGATGAAGTCCCACGACCGAATTGTTTAACCTTAGCACACTAACAACCTCCCTATGCTGGAATATGAACATCTTCAGTTTCTGGGACCTATCATATTTCCTCGAGTCCTGGTTCATGTTGACTGCTTTATCTGGGGGAAACCTTTCTTCATTTGGACAAAGTCCTATACCACTTCCAGCCTTGCCATATACTTCATTTTCCCTGGGAATGTCTGAAAACCTCTTCTACTACCAGTCTTTTCCTCTGGGTAACATGTAATATCTCACATTCCTGGCTTTCTTATGTTGCCTTTAATATCAGCATTCATCTGAATATTTTCTTTCCTCCAGTATAAGTCATATGAAGACAGAAGCAGTGACAGAATCTCCCTTGAACTCTTTACTGAATTAATTAAAAAATTAATTACATAATAGAAGGCAAATTATTTTTCTCTACAGCAGTGGTTGTCAGCCTTCCTAATGTGCAACCCTTTAATCCAGGTCCTTGTGTTATGGTGATCTCCAACTATTAAATTATTTTTGTTGCTATTTCATAACTGTAATTTTGCTATTGTTACAAATTATATTGTAAATATTTTGGAGTTAGAGGTTTATAAAGAGGGTTGAGTCCCACAGATTGAGAACCAACGCTCTACAGAATCCATGTTACAAGTATTTATTCATTAATTTAACAAATATTTATTATGCATTGATGGGTCCACAGTCATTAAAAATAGGAAATAATCACTTGAAAGTTATAAGGATAGTAAGGTAATGGGGGTGTGATCATAAAGACATGAATGACAGGTCTTCTTTTTCAGGAAAATAGACTTGGAGGTCAGTGAGCCAGTCAACTATAGCTCTGGAGATCACCAATACCTGGTTCAGAAAGCAGCAATTAAAGGTGTCCCTTCTAAATTGGAACAGCCCTTCTCATATTCATCCAGAGACACACCACAAGAAGCCATAACATACCCATATCCAAAGCAAAGAGATGGAGCAAATACTTATGCAGTACACATTTCAGAGGACGTTACCCCAAATGAGAGCATCACAATTCCACCCAGTCCCTTTGAAGACATGTCTGTTCGCAGAGGTAAGAGTGCAGTGCTTGGACTTGGAAAGGAGCAATGTTTTCTTAAAGTATTTCCATGGTGTGTGCTGCAGAAAGAATGAGTTCTCTTTTATTTAGTGCCACGGACCGGCTCAGGGGAGCCCCTCAAACCATGGGGGAATCAGGGTCTTGGTGCCAGGAAGGCACAAGTTAGGCGAATGGCAGACAGACACAACACACAAGAGAGTGGTTTGAATCTGCTGCAATTTTACTGAATTCATATTTTCATTAGATAGTATTCAAACAATGAACAGAACCAGAAGGTCACATGTCATACGTTGGCACAATATGAAAGCTTCTTTTAGTCACGTCCGCGATGAGCAGGTGTTAGACATAACACATCCTGGGAAGGGAAATTCTTGTCCTTGGGAACAAAAACCTCAGGCCAGTGGGACATCTTATCTAGGAATAGAAAGTCATGTCTTCCTGTGAATGAGGTCATTAATGTATCAGAACAGCTGGCTTTATCAGACCCATAAGGTGATTGGTTTCTGTGGAAGAGGGACATGGAAAAGACTAACCTTATTTTGTCTAGGCAAAAGTGATGCAATGAATTCTGCAAGGTTCTATTGTTTGTCAACAGTCTGCACCGGATCCTGGCAACTGAAAATAAGAATAGCAGATGGGTTTGGGAAATGCAGCTACTTACTCTCGGCTTCCCTAACTATAATGAGACATTTCCGTCTGTGACTTTTATGCCATTGCCCTCCTGTATCAAAGAGTATAGAGACAAGGATCAATTTTGGGATAGTAGTATTACTGAATACCCCACTTGGTTACATTATGGGTTCCCAAACACAGCCTCTGTTCATTACCCCAGGGGGCATGATGTAGAAGTTTGGATTTTTTCCACCTCATCTGGAGAAGGCAAATATAATGAATACATTCGCAGCAATCCTAATAAATTTCATGAATACAATCCTAGAAATCATCTTTTGGGAGAACAAGTTTACAGATGGTTCTCTTCAGGTTTGTTTTTTTTTTTTTTTTTTAGACAGGGTTTCTCTGTGGCTTTGGAGCCTGTCCTGGAACTAGCTCTCTTCAGGTTTTATTGAGCCTATTTGAGTTGCTCATGATCCTAAAACTCATATAATGCAACAATACCCAGATCTTTTTCGTCTAGCTGCCAGTGCTAATATGATATTGCTTGTGAGACCAAATGAAATAAAATGTACTCCCTACGGAGTACGCACTTGCATAGCTTATCCTTAAGCTTTACTTTTGGGAGGTGCTTCTCATGTTGTTATTTCTAAGCAAGGTCAATCTTATGAAGTTACTTGTTTCTCTTGTAAAATTGCTACATGTATATTCTCTTCTGAGCCCAAAGAACTTTCTATTGTGATGGTTGTAAAACACCCTTCTTTTGTAATGCTACCTGCTGATTTGCAAAATGATCCATGATATGATGATTCTGCTTTACAAACATTGAAAAATTTGCATGATCTAATTAGGCCAAGGAGATTTGTTGCAGCATTTATTCTAGGTATGTCTGCTCTCATAGCTTTAATTACTACTTTTGCTGTGGCAACCACGGCCTTGGTCCAGGAGATTCGTACAGCATATTTTGTTAATGATTTAAATAAAAATATTATTTTTACTTTATCAGAGCAGGCTATTATAGATAAAAATCTGGAAGCAAAAGTTAATGTGTTAGAGGAAGTGATTTTAGCTTTAGGCCAAGATTTAGCTAATCTGCAGAAAAGGATGGCAACTAATTGTCATATAGCATTTAAGTCTATTTGTGTTACTCCTTTACCTTACAATCAATCCGAGCCTTGGGAAAAAGTTAAGTCACACCTGCAAGGAGTTTGGAAAGATACAGATATTACTCATGATTTAGACAGTCTTCAGAAAGATATCTCTGCCTTGAGTCATGCTCATTTGCACACAGGTTCTCTTGATACACTGGCTAGAGCTCTGGAGAGTGTTATTAAATCATTGATTCCTTTGGATTGGAAACAATACATTATATTCATTGTGGTCCTTGGCCTGCTCCTATTTTCTGTAGTTCTCCTATTTCCTTGCCTTCTCAAACCCTTATCTAGCTCCATCTCTGCGGTGCAGCAAGAAATCTTCGAGTTTCGTCTTAAAAACAAAAATCTGGGAGCTGCCATACCCAAGGCGGTGTCGCCAGAGTGACAACACGGGATAGTAAGGGGAGGTTCGTGCTCTTGAGCTATGCCTCCGGTGTTCTGCGGTAATCAGCTCAAGTCATAAATTTGAATGGAGGATTTTGTTCTCACTGCTATCATAGATGGTCAGCTGCCTTTGCTATTCTTTCCTAATAATGTATTTTTCTGTTTGTGGCCAAACACATAATCTTATAGACAGTGTGTCTGATCTAATGGGACCTCACCAAATCCACCTGAACCTGGACTGAATGAGCATATGATCAAACAGGACTCTCTGAATGTGGCTGCCAATGGGGGCAGACTGAGAAGCCATCGATAATGGCACTGGGACCTATCTCCTCTGCATGCATTGGCTTTTTCGGAACCTAGTCTAATTGGATGCACACCTACCTGGGCAGGGATGGAGTGGGGAGGGCCTTGGACTTCCCACAGGGCTAGGTACCCTGCTCTCTCTTAAGGAAGCAGGGAGAGGGAGGAGGGGTAGTGGGGAAGCGGGAGGGTATTGGGAGAAGGGAAGGAAGTGTAAATTTTTAAAATTAAAATTTAAAAAAAGGAACAAAAAGAGAAAAACAGTCTTCTAAGGGATGATAATACAACAAAATAAAATATAACAAGATAAAACAAAAACTATCACATTGAGGTTGGACAAGATAAACAGAAGGAAAAGACCACAAAAGTAGGCCCAAGAATCTGAGATCCACTCATTCACAAACAAAGGAATCCCATAAAAACAGCAAACTGTAAGCGGTAATGCATATGCCAAGGACCTGGTGCAAAAAGGTATGTAATTTCTCAGTCTGTGAGCTCCTATGATCTTTGAGCGTGTTAGTCGACCTTGATATCTTAATGTACTACATGCTGTTGGACTTACACTCTAGCACTTTCTGTAAGGCTACGTTTGTGGATATGTATTGCTTAAATCTGTTTTTGTCATGGAATATCTTTTTTTATTCATTGATGGTGAATGAAAGCTTTGCTGGGTATAGTAGTCTGGGCTTGCATCCATGGTCTCTTAGCTTCTGCAGCGCATCTATACAAGACCTTCTGGCTTTCATGGTTTCCATAGAGTAGTCGGATGTAACTCTGATAGGTTTACCTTTATATGTTACTTGACCTCTTTCCTTTGCTGCTCTTAATATTCTTTCTTTATTCTGTATGTTTTGTGTTTTAATTATTATATGGTGAGGGGATTTTTTTTTGATCCAGTCTATTCAGCATTCTGTATGCTTCTTGAACTTTCATAGGAATATCCTTCTTTAGGTTGGGGAAATTTTCTTCTATAATTTTCTTGAATATATTTTCTGTGCCTTTGAGCTGGAATTCTTTTCCTTCTTCTACCCCCATTTTTCTTAGGTTTGGTCTTTTCATGGTGTCCCAGATTTTCTGGATGTTTTGTGTTATGAATTTGTGGGATTTGTTGTTTTCTTCCATCAATGAATTTATTTTCTGTATCGTATCTTCGTTGTCTGAGATTCTTTCTTCCATCTCTTGTAATCTGTTGTTTATACTTCTCTCTGCAGTTCCTGTTGGTTTATCCAGCTTTTCCATATCCAACCATCTCTCGGTTTGTGTTTTCTTTATTGCCTCCATTTCAGTTTTCAGTTCTTGAACTGTTTCCTTCTCCTGTTTGATTGCTTTGCTTTTTCTTGGCTTTCTAGGGTATCTTTGAGGTATTTATTTATTCATTTCTTCTTTTTGTTAGTCTTCTCATCCCTTTCTTTAAAGGAGTTTTACAACTCTTCTTTAATGGTCTCTATCACTTTCATAAAGTTACATTTAAAGTCGATTTCTTCTACTTCTTCAGGATTAGGTTGCTCAGATCTTCTTGTTGCATAATTGCTGGATTCTGGTGTTGTCACGTTGCTTTTCAGGTTGTTGGAGGAACTCTTGGATTGGCGCCTGCCCATCTCTTCCTCTCCAGGTGGATCAACTAGTAGTCAGTAGTGATCACTTGCTTGGTCTAAGTGGATCTGGATCAGGGGCACTCACTCCGGATCTGCCGCTGTGAACAGGGCAGGCTTCTCTGCTCCATGGACCAAATCAAGCACTGCAGCTTTGTACTCGACCTCTCTCATCCAGGGCTTCAGCCCTGAAGCATTACTTAGGGATAAGCTGGGGTGTGAAAAGCAGAATAGCCGGGGTTGGTGGTAGGGAGCCTCCTAATTGGAGAGGACATTTCGGGGATTGGGGGATGCCCTTAGTGATTCAGTGGGACTGCTGGGCTGGGAAGCACTTACCACTCCAGTCGGTCGGTTCTGAAACAGGGGGACTCACCAAGGACCAGCCGCCATCAAAAGGGTGGGTGTCCTGTTTCTATTACATGGAATACTTTGAGAATCATAGGTATTAGCTGTTCTTGGAAGTTCTGGTAAAATTCTGTGTTAAAACAATCCAGCCCTGAGCTTTTATTGTTTTTATGACAGCTTCTATTTCCTTGTGGCTTATAGGTCTATTTAAATTGCTCACCTGGTCTTGATTTAATTTGGGTATATAGTATCTATCTAAAAAATTGTCCATTTCTTTTACATTTTCCAATTTTGTGGAGCACAGGCTTTTGCCATAAGACCTAATGATTCTCTGAATTTCCTCAGCATCTGTTATTGTGTCCCCCTTTTTGTTTCTGAGTTTGTTAATTTGGATGTTCTCTCTCTGCTTTTGATTAGTTTTGGATAAGGGTTTGTCAGTCTTGTTGATTTTCTCATAGAACCAGCCCTTTGTTTCATTGATTCTTTGGATTGTTTTTTGTGTCTCTATTTTGTTGATTTCAGCCCTCAGTTTGATTATTTCCAGTCTTCTACTCCTCCTGTGCGAGTCTGCTTCTTTTTTTTCTAGATCTCTCAGGTGTGCTGTTAATTCACTAATGTGAGCTTTCTCTGTTTTCTTTATGTGGGCACTAAGTGCTATGAACTTTCCTCTTAGCACTGCTTTCATAGTGTCCCATAGGTTTGGGTATGTTGTGCCATCATTTTCATTGAATTCAAGGAAGACTTTAGTTTCTTTCTTTATTTCTTCCTTGACCCAGGGGTGGATCAGTAGTTGACTATTCAGTTTTCATGAGTTTGTAAGTTTTCTGGGAGTAGTATTGTTGTTAAATTCTAACTTTATTCTATGGTGATCCGAGAAGACATAGGGGGTGACTCCAATTTTTTTTTTGTATCTGTGGTTGTTCACTTTGTTACTGAGTATTTGATCATTTTTAGAAAAGGTTCCATAAGGTTTTGAGAAGAAGGTATATTATTTTCTGTTTGGGTGGAATGTTCTATATATGTTTGTTAAGTCTATTTGAGTCATAACATCTGTTATTTCTCTTACTTCTCTGTTATGTTTCTGTCTGGTTGACCTGTCCATTGGTGAGAGAGGAGTGTTGAAATCTCCTACTATTAGTGTGTGAGGTTTGATGTGTGATTTAAGTTTTAGTAATATTTCTTTTACATATGTGGGTACCCTTGTATTAGGGGCATAGATATTCAGAATTGAGACTGCATCTTGATAAATTGTTCCTGTTATGAGTATAAAGTGTCCTTCTCTATCTCTTCTGATTGATTTTAGTTTAAAATCAATTTTGTTAGATATTAGGATAGCCATACCTGCTTGTTTCTTAGGTCCATTTGATCAGAAAACCTTTTCCCAACCCTTTACTCTGAGGTAGTGTCTGTCTTTGAGGTTGAGATGTGTTTCTTGAAAACAGCGGAATGCTGGATCCTGTTTTCATATCCATTCTCTTAGCCTATGTCTTTTTATAGGTGAATTGAGTCTATTGATATTAAATGATATTAATGACCGGTAGTTGTTAACTCCAGTTATTTTTTTTTAATAGTGTTTGTGTGTTTCCCTTCTTTGGGTTATGCTGGTGGGGGGTTAGCAGATGTCTGTGTTATTGTGGGTGTAGTTAGCTTGCTTGGGTTGAGGTTTTCCTTCTAGCACTTTCTGTAAGGCTATGTTTGTGGATATGTATTGTTTAAATCTGTTTTTGTCATGGAATATCTTTTTTTATTCATTGATGGTGAATGAAAGCTTTGCTGGGTATAGTAGTCTGGGCTTGCATCCATGGTCTCTTAGTGTCTGCAGCACGTCTAACCAGCACCTTCTGGCTTTCATGGTTTCCATTGAGAAGTCAGGTGTAATTCTCATAGTTTTTCTTTATATGTTACTTGACCTTTTTCCTTTACAGCTCTCAATATTCTTTCTTTATTCTGTATATTTTTGTTTTGATTATTATATGGTGAGTTTTTTTTTGATCCAGCCCATTTGGTGTTCTGTAAGCTTCTTCTACCTCCATAGGGATAATCCTTCTTTAGGTTGGGAAGGTTTTCTTCTATAATCTTGTTGAAAATATTTTCTGTGCCTTTTATCTGGAGTTCTTATACCCCTATTATTCTTAGGTTTGGTCTTTTCATGGTGTCCCAGATTTCCTGAATGTTTTGTGTTAAGAATTTGTTAGATTTATGTTTTCTTTGACCTATATTTCCTCTATAGTATCTTTAGCGCCTGAGATTCTTTCTTCTATCTCTTGTATTCTTCTGTTGGTTATACTTGTCTCTGTGCTTCCTGTTCATTTACCCAGATTTTCCATAACCAGAATTCCCTCAGTTTGTGTTTTCTTTATCACCTCTATTTCAGTCTTCAAGTCTTGAACTGTTTCCTTCACCTGTTGTTTTTTTCTTAGTTTTCTTTGAGGGATTTATTAATTTATTCCAATATTTTGTTTGTCTTCTCTTCCATTTCTTTAAGGGAGTATTTCACTTCCTCTTTAGAGGTTTCCATCATTTTTATAAAGTTACATTTAAAGTCATTTTCTTTTTTTCTTTCTTTTCTTTTTCTTTCTTTTTTTTTTTTTGGTTTTTTTGAGACAGGGTTTCTCTGTGTAGCGTTAGAGCCTGTCCTGGAACTAGCTCTTGTAGAACAGGCTGGCCTCGAACTCACAGGCTGCCTCTGCCTCCCTAGTGCTGGGATTAAAGGCGTGCACCACCACTGCCCGGCATAAAGTCATTTTCTTCTACTACTTCTGGGATAGGATGATCAAGTCTTCCTGTTGTGTGACTGCTGTGTTCTGGTATTACCATGTTGCTTTTTAGGTTGTTGGAGGAATTCTTGCATTGGCGCCTACCCATTTCTTCCTTCAAATGAGGCCAGCAGTCCAATCCTTGCTGTGGCTGTCTTGAGTATTTGGGAGTTTTTCTTGGTCTGCTCTGTACTGTCAATATCTGTCTCAGAAAGCCTCTGAGGTCTCTATACACCTGCTCTCTTGGTCTTCTCTCCTGATTTGCTCTCTTTGTGCTCTCTCTTAATCCCCTCAGTGTTGTAGCATGCTCTTAAGTCCTCTCAGTGTTGTAGCATGCTGTGTTTCAGAGTTCCACTGAGGTTGCAGGAGCCTATCTAGAGTTTTTAATCATGAAGCGGTATTGGATTTTGTCAAAGACCTTTTCTACATTTGAATGAGATGGTCATTTTTTTTTTGTCTTTTGGTTTGTTTATATGCTATGTTACATTTGTTTATTTATGTGTGTTACACCATCCCTGCATCTCTGGGATGAAGCCTACTTGATCATGGTGGATGCTGTTTTTGACATGTTCTTGGATTCAGTTTGCAAGTATTAAGATTTTTTTTGCAGCTATGTACAAAAGAGAAATTGGTCTGTAATTTTCTTTCTTTATTGGGTTTTTATGTTGTTGGACATCAGGATAACTGTGGCATCATGAAATGAGTTGGGCAGCGTTCCTTCTGCTTCTAGTTTGTGGAATAATTTGAAGAGTATTGACATTAACTGTTCTTTGAAAGTCTGATAGGATTTTGTGTTAAAACTGTCTGGTCCCAAGGGTTTTTTTTTCTTTTTTCTTTTTCTTTTTTTTTTGGTTGGGACACTTAATGACTGTTTCTGTTTCACTAGGGGTTATAGGCCTGTTTAAATTTCTTATTTGATCTTTATTTAACTTTGATAAATAGTATCTATTGAGAAAATTATCTATTTCTTATATATTTTCCAAGTTTGGTGGATTACAGGTTTTTAAAGAATGTCTAGATTTCCTTGGTGTCTTTTCATTTTTAATTTTGTTAATTTGGAGATTTTCTTACTCTGCTTTTTAATTAATTTGGATAAGGGTTGGTCTTAGTTAGGATTTCTATTACTGTGAAGAGACATCATGACCATGGCAACTCTTATAAGGAAAATGTTTAATTGAGGGGACTCACAGTTTCAGAAGTTGAGTCCATTAACATCATGGTGGGACATGGTGGCATGCAAGCAGACATGGTGTTGGAGAAGGAGCTGACAGTTCCACAACTTGATCCACTGGGTGTAGCTTGAGCATAGGAGACCTCAAAGCCTGCCCAACAGTGACACACTTCCTCCAAAAAGGCTTTGGCCAAAGCTCCTAATAGTGCCATTCCCTTTCAGCTTATGGGGGCCAATTATATTCAAACTACCACAGAGTTTGTGGATCTTATTGATTTCCCAGAGAACAAACACTTTGTTTCATTATTTTTATTCGTTTTTCTTTTTTTCAATTTCAGTTTTGGGTATGATTATTTCTTGACATCTACTCCCTTTGGATGTGATTTCTTCTTTTATTTTAAAGCTTTCAGGTGTGCTTTTAAGTTACTAGTATGAGGTCTTTCAAACTTAGTGTTGGGAATTTCCCCTCAGGCCAGTCTTTGTTGTGTCCCATAAGTTTGGGTGGGTATGCTGTACATTCATTTTCATTCAATTCTAGAAAGTCTTAATTTTTTAAATTTATGTCTTGGAGTCATTTTTTCATCCAGTAGTAAATTGTTCAGATTCCACGAGTTTGTGAGCTTTCTGTCGTTTGTTATTGTTGATATCCATCTTTAATCCATGGTGATCCGATAGGATGTGGGATGTTAGTTACATTTTCTTTTATCTTTTGATATTTGTTTACGAGTATGTGGTTAATTTTGGAGAACAGTTTTTGAGTACTGAGAAGAAGGTATATTCTTTTGTGGTTGGGTAAAGTTTTATGACAATTTTAAGGTATTTTTATTGTGCTTCAGCTGTGTCGACCTATTGGGACCTATTGTGGTAAGGCTGCTGGGCTGGAGTGGAGACACACTGTCCTCCATGCTATTGTGTTTTCACACTGGCATCTAAACATTTGGATTTGGGGAGATTGTAATTCTAGGTGCTGATACCTTTTCTTGTCTTTGTTGGATGGCTGGTTCCTTGGTTTCTGTTTCCCTCACTGGTTCTTAGAGCATTGAGTCTCTGTGTTGCCTGGTAGGAAATCCTTCTGGGACCCTGATTGGTGTAGTTTCAGGTGGTTCCAGGTAGAATGTTTTCTGTGCATTAGAAACTGACATTTAGAAATGGGATGAGCTGAGGAGGTCCTGGTTGGAGAACAGAGGAGAGGAAAACAGGGTGTTCCACCAGCATCTGCTTAGTTCTCTGGGAATGGGGGCAGAGAGTGAGAAGAGGCTGCAACAGAAGGCTTACTATGTAGCTGGGTATGAGGCTGAGGCATTGGACATGGAGGCACGGAGGGGGAGGTGAAGATCTGCAGTTAGCCTACCTGCGTCTCTGGTTAGAGTACCCTGTGAGTTCCCAGGCAGACTTGTGTTTTCTTTGGGGAATACCATTCTAGTCCTTTTCCCATTTAAAAAAACACAAACAATGACTTTATCATGTCCCATGATTCTGTGCACCGACTAGCCTTAGACTTGGCAGCAGGTGCTTTTATCTGCTGATCTCTTTCACCAGCCTCAAAAAACCATTTTTAATACTTTTTGTTTGTCTGTTCTTACAACCAGGAGTTTCTTTGTTGCTCTGCTTGGTTTCCAACTCCTAAACTGAAGCATTCCACTGGTTTCAGCCTTCTGAGTAACTGGGATTACTCAGTAACTGCGCGCGCGCACGCGCGCACACACACACACACACACACACACACACACACACACACGCACAAAGTTCCCTGGAGTCTCTTTGTCTTTATTGTCCCACTTGTTGACTAGACCACCACTACCTTTCCTAGCCTCAAACTGGAAACTGCATTTAGCTTTACCTTTGGATGTTGTGTCATAAAACAATGTTTTATCCCCACAGGCTTCATTGTGAAAGTGTTCATTGTCCTGTCAGTTCAGCTGTTCAGCACTATGATAATCATCGGCATGTTTGTTTTCTGGTGAGTCGTTCTTCCTGCCTAGAATCAGATTCTATATTGCGCATGTGACTGCTCATGGGATCAGCTTACTTTAATGTGGGGTGTTTCAAAGAGTATGATTTTTGTTCTTCACTATTTGTAGATGATATTCTTTCTATAGACAAGTTTTTCTGAACCACCAATGGCAGGAGATTCTAGAATTTAACTTCCTAGGCCAAGAACATTTTTCTTACTCTTCCTTTGAGCATTGCTTTCTTTTGAATTTTCTCCGAGCTATTTGAGAAAGTTATGAAGGAATTAAGGGATACGGGAAATGGCTGAGATTCTGGAGACTAGAATCCTGTTAAATCCTATAATAATTATTTGTCACCAACTCCATCCTATTGAAAGTGTTATTTGCAATATGAATCTTGAGATGATTTCTTTTATCTTACACATGTATCAGTCTCAGTATTGTATTTTTTTTTATACAGGAGCTCACTTGTAGCTCTGGCTGCCCTCACTTATGTAGACCAGGCAGGCCTCAAGCTCCCAGATATCACCTGCCTCTGTCTCCCAAGTGCTGGGATTAAAAACAGGATGGTTGAGATGGGGGAAGGACAGAGAGGGAGAGCAAAGAAAGAGATATCTTGATTGAGGGAGCCATTATGGGGCTAACAATAAACCTGGAACTAAAGAAATTCCCAAGAATCCACAAGGATGACCCCAGGTAAGACCCTAAGCAATAGTGGATGGTGCTCGACCTGGCCTTGCCCTGTAGTCAGATTGATGACTACCTTGTCATCATAGAGCCTTCATCCATCAACTGATGGAAGCAGAGGCAGAGATCCACAGTGAAGCACTGGGCTGAGCTCCCAAAGTCCAGTCGAAGAGAGGGAGAAGCAATATATGAGCAAAGGGATCAAGACCATGATAGGGATACCCACTGAAACAGCTTACCTGAGCTAATGTGACCTCACTGACTCCAGCGTGGCAACAGGGGGACCAGCATAGGATCAAACTAGGTCCTCTGAATGTGGGTGACAATTGTATGGCTGGGGCAATCTGTAGGGCCATTGACAGTGGGACCAGGATTTATCCCTACTGCTTGAACTGGCTTTTTGGAATCCTTTCCCTTTGGAGGGATACCTTGCTCAGCCTAGATATAGTGGGGAGGCCTTGGTCCCCTCAAAGCAATGTACAAGACTTTATTGACTTCCTATGGGAAGCCCTACCCTCTCTGAGGAGTGGATGGGGTTGGGGGTCAGGGGAAAGGTGGAGGGGAGGGAGTAGGAACTGGGATTGGTATGTAAAATGAGAAAGGATTTTTTTTAAATGTATGTGCCACTTTGCCTGGCCCTCAGTATTTTTAAAACTGAAGGTCTTAATCATGTGTTTTCTCTTAAATCTGTTGTGTAATTTAAGAAAAAATAACTTTTTAAATGTGTCTTTCTTTTCTTGGTGCTGGAAATTTGAATTCAGGGCCTCACACATGCCCAGTGGTTACTCCAATGGGAACCATGCTAGGCGCCGGTTTCCCCACTGAAAGGACTGTCCCAGTGCTTCCTCTCCATTTACCCTCAGGGCCATCTAGAGTTTGCCCATCTTTCTCATGACACCATCATACTTCTATTTTAATTAGTACAATTTATTATCTTATGCAAAACTATATTCTTTTTTTTAACCAGCAAACCTGTAAAAAAGTGGATCATTGGCATCCCTTGGTTCATGTACGCACTCTTGTAAGTATCATTCATGATTCTACGAACTACTGGCCAAGCTTTTATCACTATTAATTTGGTAAAGAGTGGCATTCTTGCTGGGTATAGTGATGAATGCCTACAAGCCGAACACTTAGAAGGTGGAAATGGGATCAGGAATTCAAGGCCAGCCTTGACTGCATAAGACCCTGATTCCAAGTAACATAAACTAAGAACAAAGAATCATGCAAAAACACCCAGGGTAAAGCATAATTTTCTTATATTTTACTTGTTTTTCTTTATGTGTATTTGTGTGTGTGTGCTTGTTTGTATGTATATCATGTTACATAGGTGTCCACAGAGGGTGACAGAGAATGTCTGATCCCCTAGATATGGAGTTGCTGGTGTTTGTGAGCTGCCATGTGGGTGCTGGAAACTAAATCCAGATGTCCTGAAAGACCAGCAAGTACACTAAACCTCTGATCCATATCTCCAGGCCCTGCATAAAATACTTTAAAGGCAAAATTATAGAAATGGCAAGTTAATGGGTGCCAGAAGTCAGGGTAAGTGCGTGTAGAGTTTATGCCAGGCTGATCTTTGTTGATATGTTATTGGTAAGACAGTCCTGAATGTTAGTTGAGGTGGTGGCTACATGTATCTACTCATAGACTCAAGTCACAGTCCCATGTTAAATAACTATGTGTTCATGTTATACCAGTATACTGGTTTTGAAATTGTGCTATAATATATAAATCAAAATCATTGGTGAAAATTTCATATAGTTTTAATAGAACTTCTCTGTTTTTTATAATTTTCTATGAATCTATATTTTTAACAAAAAATTTAAAGACAAGCTATCTGTGTATTGAAACTTTAAAAAGCTCATTTTGAAGGCTTAAAAGAGAGGTAAGTAGAAAATAGCTATTTAGTTTGCTCTGTATATCAGGTATCAGCACATGACGACACACTTGGGTCTGTGTCCCTCCGCTGTGTCTGTACGGACATGACGACACACTTGGGTCTGTGTCCCTCCGCTGTGTCTGTACGGANACTTGGGTCTGTGTCCCTCCGCTGTGTCTGTACGGACATGACGACACACTTGGGTCTGTGTCCCTCTGCTCATGCGTTTGAGAACTGAAGTAGTAACTGGTGGTTTCGCATTCCCAGCCCAGCTGTCCTGGTTGTTCTCGTTGTGCTTGCGTGCTGCAGGGATATCCGACGCCAAGTGCCTACAAACTACATTCTCCTGGCATTATTTGTAAGTAACTCCCCTTGACAGCCTCTTGCTGCCTTTAAAAGTTACTTATTTTACTGTGGAAACTTTTGGTGCAGGAAGGGAGGTAGGGAACATTTGCACAGAAATCGTACCTTCTCTGGAGACACTGTCCTCACCCCTTACAGAGCTGGATTCCAGGTCACTCTTTGTTCTGGCAAAGTTGCCTCTCTTGAAGCCATACAAGAACCACACCCAAGTCAGGGCTGTGTCTGCAGTTAATCTAGGCACTACCAGTTTCTGTCAGGAATAACAAACACATCTCTCATCAAGGAGTTGCTTCCACTTCTCACTCACAGTCTGTGAAGGAGAAATGGTAATTTTCTTTATTTTGTAAGATGTATTTTACTACGAGTCCCTCATGAGAATAAAAGTCATTTCTGAACTTAGCCTCTTGCCCAGTTCTCCAACGTCCCTCTCCGTACAGGGGGTATTCCGCTGACAGAGCTGGGGCTGTGGTGTGGACCCTTAACTATCCACATGCCCACCATCAGGCCTCACCACATCTATGCTGTTCTGGTATCGATGCTGTTTTAGCCATACAGAACTACGTGACTACCCTTTTAACAGCCAATTCTGGTTTTTTTTTTTTTTGTTTTTGGTTTTTTTCTGCTTATGGGGTCCCCAGAAACAAATAAACTCCTAGACTCCTTAAACCCAAATACAATCAAAATCTATAGTTTTACTCCTACTGGCCCAGGCTCAATACTCCAGAGAGTTTCATGAGACTTCGCAGCACCTCAGAGTCACCCTCTAACCCAGACTCTTGTGAGAATCAGGCCAAACCTTGTGTGTCCCAGAGGCTTGGTTTTTCAGCAGCTGGCTGGTAGACATTGCCTGGGCTATGTCAATGCACTTGGGACCACCCAGCGCTAGCCTGGTATAACTAAGGATGGTGTCAGCCTTGTGTTGATTTTTCCTCTGTGTAGTGCTGACCATTCCTTTCTATAAAGACTGACTCCTAGAGCTGGTACCAAATCAGATTTGAGGTGGCTCACACCTACATCTGCAATATGAGAGAATAAAGCAAATGGAAGGACAGAGATCTGGGAGACAAACACTCTTTAGATTAGTGTAAAAAATGCTCTGAATGTAATTTTATTACAACTCCCCTGTTGGAAGGAACAGGCTAGGGAATATGGCTGGCTGCCACCCAGAGTGGTATTTCCTTCCGAGTGTTGGGGAACCTTTCCTGGCTGTAGTCAATCCCCAGCAACTGCACAGGCAATGAAGGAAGACTCCCTAGGTCCTGTGCTGCACTGTGTTTTCCTCCATCTGTCTTCTCAAGATGTTTTCTTTATCGTCCTGGCTCAATTACTTCCTACTTCTCCATCTCCTGAAGGTGATGGGGAGGACAGAGGAAGAGAGCTGTTTGCTCACGATGTAGCCCTGGCTGGTCTGCAGTGGCTACAGAGACTCACAGAGCTCCTCCGCTCCCTGCCTCCCGATTGCACCACCACAACCTGGCTGTGCCTGAATTTTTTTATTTTAAATATTAAAAGAAAGGCCGGGGTTGCAGCTTGCATAGTGTGGGTGAGGCCCCGAGCTTAGTTCTCTAGCATCACCAAAAATATTTTTTCTTAATGAAGGAAGTCGAGGAGATGGCTGAGTTGGTAAAATGCCTTTCAAGTGTGAGGACCTCAACTCAGATCCTGAGCACCCACTTGATGTCCAGGAGCATGTCTGTAACCCCAGCTCTGAGAAAATCTCAAGAGGGTGGAGACTGGGGGATCCCACGTGTTTATTGGCCACTCAATCCAACCAAATAAATGAGCTCATCTTAAAATAAGATGGAAAGCAGCTGAGATGACAGCACACATGGATTCCAGCCTCACTCCATGTACATGTGAGCATGTCTGCGTGTGCACATACACACATACAAACACACCCTCATACAAAACTTTCTCTCTCTCACACACATACAATACATACACACACACACCCTCATACAAAACTCTCTCTCTCACACACACAATACATACACACATACATTCTCATATAAAACTCTCTCTCTCTCAAACACACACACACTCATACAAAACTCTCTTTCTCTCTCTCACACACACATAAACACATACATCAAAGTGCATACACAAATTTACATGAAGGCCTGTTACATATGATGGTGAACTCTTGCAATTACACCCACCAGGAGACAGTGTCAGGAAGACCACTGTGAGGCTGAGGACAGCCTAGTTTACATAGTGAGTTTCAGGCAGTCTGGGAGTCTGGGTTAGACAACAAAATCAAAACCAAAACAATTCAAAAAATTGAATAGGCTAGATTTTTTTTTTTAAAAAAAGAAAAGGTGTGCCCAACAGGTGGCGGTGGTGGTGCACACCTTTAATCCCAGCACATGGGAGACAGAGGCAGGTGGAGCTCTGTGAGATCCAGGTCAGCCTAGGCTCTGGAAGAGAGATCCCGTGTCAACACAAATAAATAATCAAACTCAAAGGGTTTAGGTTTCTGGTCCCCAAAGGGACTTTCCTCATGGAGCCTCTGCAAGTAACCACTAAAAGAGGCCCTATTTTTCAGGGTCAAGGAAAGGTTTCATTTCCTAGACTCAGAATCTTGTTCAAGTGTTAGGAAAAAACACGGAGAAAAACATTTCAGAAAAATGCTTGAGAGAAAACAATAAAATACTCACTCTTGCTACACAGACAGCTTTTGTCCCCTAGAATCTGTGATTCCCTGAGTCCCTGTCCTGAGCATGCTCGGAGCCACGCCCCCTCCTCTCACTTCCCAGCCTTCCTGTCTTCTGTCCCTGTGTCTTCCTGTCTCCTGTCTCTGTGTCTCTGCACCTCACCCACTTTTGATGATGCTGGAGAAATAGGAAGTAAAGAAACCAAGAGAAAATTTAAAAGCATATTTAGGAGGAAGGTTGGAATCAAGCACATTTTTTATTGATTTTTTTTTATTGAGCTCTACATTTTTCTTTGCTCCCCTCCCTGACTCTTTCCTCCCCCTTTCAACCCTCCCCAAGGTCCCCATGCTCCAAATTTACTCAGGAGCTCTTGTCTTTTTCTACTTTCTACTTCCCATGTAGATTAGATCTATGTAAGTTTCTCTTAGTATCCGCATTGTTGTCTAAATTCTCTGGGATTGTGGTTTGTAGGCTGGTTTTCTTTGCTTTATGTTAAAAAACTATATGTTTTAAACCTATGAATGAGAACATGTGATAATTGTCTTTCTGTGTCTGGGTTATCTCACTCAAAATGTTTTCTAGCTCCATCCATTTTCCTGCAAAATTCAGGCTGTCGTTATTTTTTTCTGCTGTGTAGTACTCCATTGTGTAAATGTAGCACATTTTCCTTATCCATTCTTCGGTTGAGGGGCATTTAGGTTGTTTCCAGGTTCAGCCTATGACAAACAATGCAGCCATTAACATGGTTGAGCACATGTCCTAGTGGCATGATTGCGCATCCTTTGGATATATACCCAAAAATGATATTACTGGGTCTTGAGGAAGGTTGTTTTCCTAATTTTCTGAGAAATCGCCACACTGACATCCCAAGGGGTTGTACCAGCTTGCATTTCCACCAGCAATGCAGAAGTGTTCCCTTTTCCCCACAACCTCTCCAGCATAAGTTGTCATCAGTGTTTTTGATCTTGGCCATTCTTACAGGTGTAAGATGAAATCTCAGAGTTGTTTTGATTTGCATTTCCCTGATGACTAAGGATGTTGAGCATTTCCTTAAGTGTCTTTCAGCCATTTTAGATTCCTCTGCTGAGAGTTCTCTGTTTAGGTTTGTACTCCTTTTTTTATTGGATTATTTGTTCTCTTGATGTCTAATTTTTTGAGTTCTTTGTATATTTTGGAGATCAGACCTCTGTCTGATGTGGGTTAGTGAATATCTTTTCCCATTCTGTAGGCTATCATTTTGTCTTGTTGACCGTTTCTTTTGCTGTACAGAAGCTTTTCAGTTTCAGGAGGTTCCATTTATTAACTGTTTCTCTTGTGTCTGTGCTGCTGGGGTTATATTTAGGAAGTGGTTTCCTGTGCCAATGCATTCAAGTGGACTTCCCACTTTCTCTTCTGTGCGGCTGGCTTTATGTTGAGGTCTTTGATTCTTTTGGACTTGAGATTTGTGCATGGTGATAGATATGGGTCTATTTTCATTCTTCTACATGTTGATATCCAGTTATGCCAGCATCATTTGTTAAATATGCTTTCTTTATTCCTTTCGATATTTTTTGCTTTTTTTCTCACAAACCAGATGTTCTAAGGTGTGTAGATTGATATCTGGGTCTTCTATTTGGCTCCATTGGTCCTCTTGTTTGTTCTTATGCCAATACCAGGTGTTGTTTTCAGTACTGTAGCTCTGTAGTAGAAGTTTGAAGTCAGGGATTGTGATACCTCCAAAAGTTCTTTTATTGTACAGGATTGTTTTAGCTCTCCTCGGTTTTTTGTTTTTCCATATGAAATTGATTACTATTCTTTTGAGGTTTGTGAAGAATTTTTGCTGGGTAATGCATTGAATCAGTAGATTGCTTTTGGTAAGACTGTCATTTTTACTATGTTAATTCTATCTACCCAAGAGCATGGGAGGTCTTTCCACTTTCTAGTGTCTTCTTCAATTTCTTCAAAGATTTAAAGTTTTTGTCATACATGTCTTCCATTTGTTTGGTTGGAGTTACTCTGAGATATTTTATGTTATTAGTGGCTATTGTGAAGGGTGTTGTTTCTTTGATTTCTTCGTCAGCCCTTTTATCATCTGTGTACAGGAGGGCTACTGAGTTTTTTGAGTTAATCTTGTATCCTGCTACATTACTGAAAGTGTTTATGAGTTGTTCCTTGGTAGAATTTTTGGGATCACTTATGTAAACTATCATATCATCAGCAAACAGTGAGAGTTTGACTTCTTCTTTTCCAATTTGTATCTCCTTCATTTCCCTTTGGTGTCTTATTGCTTTAGCTAGGACCTCAAGAACTATATTGAATAGATATGGAGAGAGTGGATAACCTTGTCTTGTTCCTGATTTCAGTGGGATCACTAAGAGTTTCCCTCCAATTAGTTTGATGTTGGCTGTTGGCTTGCTGTATATTGCCTTTATTATGTTTAGATATGTTCCTTTTATCCCTGCTCTCTTTAAGACCTTTATCATGAAGGGATGTTGTATTTTGTCAAAAGCTTTATCAGCATTAATGAGATGATCATGTGGTTTTTATTTTTCAGTTTGTTTACATGGTGGATTATGTTGACAGATTTTCATATGTTGAACCATACCTGCATCTCTGGGATGCAGCTGACTTGATCATGGTGGATGATGATTCTGATGTGTTCTTGGATTCAATTTGCCAGTATTTTATTTTGTATTTTTGCATCAATGTTCATAAGTGAGATTGGGCTGTAATTATCTTTCTTAGTATTGTCTTTCTGTGGTTTGGGTATCAGGGTAATTGTAGCCTCATAAAAAGAGTTTGGCAATGTTTCTTCTATTAATGTTTCTTCTATTAATAATGTTTATTGTATTGTGTGGAAGAATTTGAGGAGTATTAGTATTAGTTCTTCTTTGAAAATCTTGTAGAATTCTGAGCTGAAACCATCTGGTCCTGGGCTTTTTTTGGTTGGGAGAATTTTGATGACTGTTTCTATTTCTTCAGCAATTATAGGTCTATTTCTGGTCTTGATATAATTTTGGTAAGTGACATTTATCCAGAAAGTTGTGCATTTTTTAAAGTTTTCCAATTTTGTGGAGTATAGGCTTTCAAAATATGACCTGATGATTCTCTTTATTTCCTCTGTGTCTGTTGCTATGTTCCCTTTTTTATTTTTGATTTTGTTTATTTGGATATTCTCTCTCTGCTTTTTGGTTAATTTGGATAAAGGTTTGTCTATTTTGTTGATTTTCTCAAAGAACCAACTCTATCTCATTGATTCTTTGTATTGTTTTTTTTTGTTTCTATTTTGTTGATTTCAGCTCTCAATTTAATTATTTCCTGCCGACTAGTTCTCTTAGCTGAGTTTGCTTCTTTTTGCTCTAAATTTTCAAATGTTCTGTTAATTCACTAGTGAAGGATTTTTCTCGCTTCTTTATGTAGGCATTTAGTGCATTTTCTTTTCCTCTTAATACTGCTTGCATTGTGTACCATAAATTTGGGTATGCTGTTTGGTCATTTTCATTGAATTTTAGGAAGTCTTTAATTTCTCCCTTTATTTCTTCCTTGACCCATTGATGATTCAATGAGTATTGTTTAATTTCCATGTGTTTGTGGGCCTTCTGGAATTAGTATTGCTGTTGACTTCTAGCTTTAAACCATGGTGATCTGATAAGATACATGGGGTTATTCCATTTTTTTTTGTATTTGTTGAAGTTTGTTTGGTTACCAAGTATGTGGTCAATTTTTGAGAATGTTCCATGAGGTCCTTGTTAGGAATTTTCCTAATGTGAGCTCTCTGCTGATGCAAAAGTAAAAATCCCAGTCAAACCAAATCACAACAAGCCAAATTTAAAAATATCCAGGTTTAATGGGATTCCTGTGCTCTCGGGTGGCCCTGAGTGGGAACCGGGAAGGGGTCAGGAAAGAGACCACAAGGGAACTTTCCAGGGAGGCATGGGGGAGTGTTCAAGATTTTGACGGGCTATCTTGATCCTTTTCTGGGAGGGGGTCAAAGCTTGGCAGGCACAGGGACGGGGTTTCTAAAGATGGAGACCAGAGACTGGGACTTACAGTGCTGAGAAGAAGATATATTCTTTTCTGCTTGAATGGAATATTCTATAGATGTTTGTTAAGTCAATTTGAATTGTAACAGATGTTAGTTCTCTTATTTCTCTGTTCATTTTTTGTCTTATTGACCTGTCCAGTGGTGAGAGGGGAGTGTCTCATTATTAGTGTGTGGGGTTTAATGTACGATTTAAGCTCTAGAAGTGTTTCTTTGACATATGAGTGTGCCCTTGTATTTGGGGCATAGATGATCAGTATTGAAATTTTCTCTTGATAGATTTTTTTCCTGTGACTAATATGAAATGACCTTCCTTGTCTCTTTTTATTGATTTTAGTTTGAAGTCTATTTTGTTAGATATTAAGATAGCTACACCCACCTGTTTATTAGGTCCATTTGATTGGAATGTTTTTTCCCAGCCCTTTATTCTGAAACAATGTATGTCTTTGAGGTTGAAATATATTGATTGTATGCAGAAGAAGGACGGATTCCGTTTTTGTATCCAATCTGTTAGCCTGTGCCTATGTTTTATAGGTGAATTGAGTCCACTGATATTAAAGGATATTAATTACCAGTGATTGCTACCTGTTGATTTAGTTTTCATTGTTGGTGATGTTAATTTGTGTGTTTTCCCCTTCTTTGGAATTTGCTGTTATGAGACCATCAATTGTCTGTGTTTTTGTTGGTGTAGCCTACTTCCCTGGGTTGCAGTTTCCTTCTAGTATTTTGTGTAGGGCTGGGTTTGTGGCTAAGTATTGGTTATATCTGGTTTTGTCATGGAGAATCTTGTTTTGTCCTTCTATTATTGTAGGAAGTTTTGCTGGGTATTGTAGTCTGGGCTGGCATCTGTGGTCTCTTAATGTCTGCATACTGGTTAACCACAGCCTCAGCTTTCATTGTCTCCAATGAGAAGTCAGGTATAATTCTGATAGGTCTGCCTTTATATGTTATTTGGCCATTTTCCTTTGCAGCTCTTAATATTCTTTCTTTACTCTGTATGTTTTGATTATTATGTGGTGAGGGGACTTCTTTTTGGATCTAGTCTATTTGGTGTTCTGTAAGCTTCTTATATCTTCATAGGCATAGCTTTCCTTAGGTTGGGAAAGTTTTCTTCTATGATTTTGTTAAATATATTTTCTGTGCTTTTGAGTTGAACTTTTTCTTCTATACCTATTATTCTTTAGGTTTGGCCTTTTCATGGTGTCCCATTCCTGGATATTTTGGGTTAAGCTTTTGTTAGATATAATGTTCTCTTTTACTGATGAGTCTATTTCCTCTATTGTATTCTCTTTTCCATCTCTTGTTCTGCTGTTCATTCTTGCATTTGTGGTTCCTGATCATTTTCTCATGATTCCTGTTTCTATAATTCCCTTGGCTTGTGTTTTCTTTATTGTATCTATTTCCATTTTTAAGTCTTGAATAGTTTCTTTCATATGTTTGATTGCCTTTTCTTGGTTTTCTTTAAAGTATTAGTTGGTGTCTTCCAGTTTTTTTGTTTGTTTGTTTGTCTTTCCTCCATTTCTTTGAGGGAATTTCTCATTTCCTCCTTAAGAGTTTCAAACATACTCCTGAAGTTTTTAGGTCATTTTCTTCTGCTTCATCTATATTTTGTTGTTCAAGTCTTGCTGTTGTAGAGTCTTTAGGTTTTACGTGTCTTGTTGTTCTTTTTTTTATATCTTTTTTCCGTCTTTTTTTTATTGTTAAAAGAAAAATTTACATTTACTCCCCTTGTCCCGGGCCCTCCCGCTCCCCCACTACCCCAAAACCCTTCCCCTACTTCCCTGATATGGGGCAGGATACCCTGCCCTGTGGAAAGCCCAAGGCCCTCCCCCCTCCATCTCGGCCTAAGAAG
>JAQHUG010000514.1:272990-289336 GCA_028555095.1 Dicrostonyx torquatus | reverse complement strand
TTTTGATTATTATATGTCGAGGGGACTTTTTTTATGATCCAGCCTATTCGGTGTTCTGTATGCTTCTTGAACCTTCATAGGAATATCCTTCCTTAGGTTGGGAAAGTTTTCATCTATAATTTTGTTGAATATATTTTCTGTGCCTTTGAGCTGGAATTCTTCTCCTTCTTCTACCCGTATTATTCTTAGGTTTATTTCTTTCATGGTGTCCCAGATTTCCTGAATGTTTTGTGTTACAAATTTGTTGGATTTGTTGTTTTCTTTGATCAATGAGTTTTTTCTCTATTGTATCTTCAGTGTCTGAGATTCTTTCTTCCATCTCTTGAATTCTGTTGGTTAAACTTGTCTCTGTAGGTCCCGTTCATTTATCCAGCTTTTCCATATCCAGCCCTCTCTCAGTTTGTGTCCTCTTCATTGTCTTCACCTCAGTTTTCAAGTCTTGAACTGTTTCCTGTACCTATTTGATTGCTTTTTCTTGGTTTTCTAGGGTATCCTTGAGATATTTATTCATTTCTTCTCTTTGTTAGTCTTCTCATCTCTTTCTTTAAAGGAGTTTTTTAACCTCCTCTTTAATGGACTCTATTGCTTTCATAATATAACATTTAAAGTCAATTTCTTCTACTTCTGGATTGGGTTGCTCGGATCTTCCTGTTGCATAATTGCTGGGCTCTGGTGTTATCATGTTGTCTTTCAGGTTGTTGGAAGAATTTTTAGATTGGCGCCTGCCCATCTCTTTCCTCTCTGGAAGAATCAACTGCTCCTTGATAGGGGTCACTTGCAGTCTGGATGGGTCTGAAGGCACTGTCTCGGGGCCATCTGCCGTCTAGATGGATCAGCACGTGCTGGATAAATCAGCTTGCAGTTGGTACAGATGGATCAGCAGGCGTGGTCTGTATGTCTCAGCAGGCACTGGCTGAATCTTCTTGAAGGTGGTCCTCTGTCTCAGCAGGGACTGGTTAAGTACGGTCCGGGTGACTCAGCAGGCATTGGGTTTATCTGCTTGCAGGCGGTCTGGGTAACTCAGCAGGTGCTCGTGTCTTGTTGTTCTTTGTAGTGTTGCATGGGTTCTTACCTTTTCTACTCATCTTTTTCTCTAATAGGTGTGGTTGGGGCTGTCTTTGATTCTGTTGATTAATCTTCTAGGTGCCAGTGAATCCAAGGCTCAGATGGTTGTTCCTCATGGTACAGTCAGTGCCATGGTTCTAGTTACCCCATTGGTCACTCTGTGTTCGTGGAGATCTCTCAACACTCCCGGGCATTGTTCCACTCCCTTGGAGTTTGCTGTCTCAGGCCTGCTCTAGCCTAGGTTGTTGGCTCAGACTGTTTCTGTAAATGTCCCTGGTCTGGATCCATTCCTGCAGGGATCCCTGGCTTGGGGTTGGTCTTGTAAATGTCTCTTGACTCCTGTCTACTCCCTTGAAGTTCCCAGGCTCAGGTGTGACCAGACCCACAGAGGACCTGGCTCAGGCTTACTCCCTCAGAGGTCCCAGACGCATGATCAGACCCACAGAAATCTCTGGCTCCTGCCTATTCCTTTTGATGTCCCTGAAAGGTCCTGGCTCAGGCCTCCTCCCCCTGAGGTCCCAGACTCATGCCTGGATCCACAGAGATCTTTGGTTCCTGCCTATTCCCTTGGAGGTCCCAGATTCATGCCCAGACTGGCAGAGGTCCTGGCTCAGGCCTAGTTCCTTGGAGGTCCTAGACTCAGGTCGAGATCTGAGGATTCCTGGCTTAGGTCTACTCCCTTGAAGGTCCCAGATTCATGTCCAGACCATCAGCAGTCTCTGGCCCACTTGCTCCTGTGCCTGTTCTGGTGGAATTTTGCTGTCTCAGGTATGCTCTGGATCAGGTCGCTGGCTCAATCCTGGTCTGCCAATGTCCCTGGACTGGATCAGCTCCCGCTCCCATGGAGATTCTCAAGCATTTTTTTAAAAGATTTATATATTTATTATGTATACAACATTCTACCTCCATGTATGCCCGCACACCAGAAGAGGGCGCCAGACCTCATTACAGATGGTTGTGAGCCACCATGTGGTTGCTGGGAATCGAACTCAGGACCTCTGGAAGAGCAGCCAGTGCTCTTAACCATTGAACCATCTCTCCACAGAATAAATCTTTTCCTCTGGTGGATATAAGAACTACCTTTTTAGCTACATTAACCAAGTACAGCATGAGGTACTCACCCATTGGGTCTGGGAAGTCCAGAGAAATGGCTGAGGACTTCTGGGACCCAGTTCTTTTTCAGCTTCTGGTGAATTGGGAAACTCCAAAGCCAGTATAGTGTCAGCACTTTGCTTAGGATGTGTCCTCCTTTTTGACCTCTGGGACCAGAGGACTCCCCTCGTCCTTCCCATAGATCATCAAGTTCCTGAGGGTCCTTTGGGCTGGGAAACCTCTTCAGTCTGATAGCTGCTCACTGTCTGTGGTACTGAGCCTGACTGTGGGTCTGCCAAGGACTATCTTATTCTCACCCTCAGGCTTCCTTGCCCACTGGATATCAGTGCCATCTCTCTCCCACATTGCCCACAGCCTGGTTCCATCTGGGTAGAGGGAATCCTACAGGGCATCAGCTCTGTGCTGTCATCTCTGCTAGGAACTTCCCCGCACTACCATATCTCGACACTGTGATCTCAGTTCTCATCCCAGGTTTGAGTTCTGCAGAAATATTTTATGTTAGCAGGGAACACAGAAAATGGCATTATCCAAGTGTGGGTAAAGCAATAATGGGAACAGCATGTGCTGCTCTGATGAACTGTGTAGGCAGTATGTGGAAGACCCATTTGACTCATGAGGATGGGTCCACAAATGAACCTTTTAGCTTAGTTTCTTCACTCACAGTTAGTACATAGGTCATGTACTGAATATGTGGAAGTTATTGCAGCTCTCTTGGAAGTTCTTACCAATGAGAGGATTTTCTTCCATCAGGTCTAGGGAGAGTGAGGTAGAAATAGTTAGTTGTACCATTTGTTAACCACTTTGTATCTGTGGCCCTGGGGTTGTACTCACCTCCCCACTTGCTCCCTAGATCCTGCCCAAATGCACACATGACTGGTCACTTCTTCTGCAGTCTAGGACTTGTCCTCATGCTTGGAGAAACAGGCTGCTGACTGACTGTGAATTTTGTTTTTAGACACTTCTGGAAGGTCTCATGCTAGGGAGTATGTCAATGTAAGTCTTTAATCCATATTTCTATTTTATTGTGTATGATTTTCTCTGAATATATCTGAACAGTAACTACAATCTCTGGTTCTAGTTTCTACAAAGCGGAAGAGATACTATGGGCAACGGGAGCAACCACTCTGGTGACATTAGTGCTTACTTTATTTGCTCTACAAACAAAAGTACGTATTATTGAAACAGTTCTCTATCATAAGGGCACCTCTGGCTGTGTTCCTGTGTCCTGGCCCATTCTCATCCACACCGGCCTCACTGTCTTATGGGTCTCTTCAGCATGGCTTTCTTGCCTTGTCAGCAGTCAGGCCAGGGAACCTCAGCTGGAAATCAGAGGGACAGAGGAGAGAGGCATTTATTCCTACGGTGTCCTCCCTACAGGCTGCTCTTGAGCTATCCACATTAATTATCAAAATTCACTCGCAGCTTGTCTTAACATGGCCAGCTTAAGACAGCCCATCTTCTAGGATTTCTGTGTTCTTGTTCCTTGGGCCCTACAGGCAGCCATAGCTGCTCATCCAGTCCCTTCAAGCATCCTTCTTCTGGAGGTGGGTCTTTACATACCAACTACCTCCTACACTGCCACTGAATGTGTCCTGTGTTCCCTGCTGGGGCCCAACTTCAAACTGGCAGTTCAAAATTCTCAGATTTTTACAGGTATTAGGACTCAGAAACACTGCTAACCCCCCAAATAATTCACAACTGCTCTTATTTTGGTGGGGTACTAGGGACTGACTGAGGGCCTTATTAATGCCAGCAGGTGATCACTCTACTACAGAGCCACACTCCAACCAATGGCCATTTCTTTTAAACCATGATGTCAGAGTCTCTCCAGCCTTAAGATGCTTCTGGGGGTTTCAGTGGGCTCCTTCCACTGTCTTTCATTTATAGTCATTTAGTGAGTGGTGTCACCTTAGTCCATTTAACAACTAACGAGGAATATTTTCTCTATTATTTTGCAAATCTCATAACTTTATACAAGAACAGATTTTAGAATTTGTGGGTGGGAAAAAGAAGGTACCAAGAGGGAGAGGGAGCTGTTAAAATATTTAGACAAGTTGTATCAAAAGTAAGGGTTCAGGGACTGGGGAGATAGCTCAGTTAGTAAAGTGATTGCAGTGTACACATGATGACCTGAGTTGGATCCCTGGTGTCCGTGTAAAGATCTTGGTGTGGTGGTGTGGGTTTGTAATTGCAGCTCTGGGAAGATAGAGACTGGCTCCCTGGAGTCTCTGGCCAGTCCCCTAGCCTAAATTTCGAAGCTCTAGGTCCTAGTGGAGATTGTTTTAAAATCACAAGGAATAAAGCCTGAAGTGGATCTGTGACTTCACACACATACACACAAAGTAGAGCTTCAATTTAATTTAGAATCATATCAGTATATCTCAATTTAATTTAGAATCATATCAGTATATCTCAAGGATGGTCCTAAAAGAAGCCATCCTATGTGTGAACAGACATGCCTTCCTACAGTGAGTAAGGTGGGCTTCTGATACAGGCATAGGATCATTGAGGTATATAAAACCTTCTAAATCAGAGTATTTCCCTCCAAAATCCCATGGTATTTAAATCACTCTCAGGTAAAGAATGACCTGAGTTCATGAAACAAAACATTCTGCTGAAAAACAGATGATTAAGATGATTCCAGGTGTGTTTGCATGAATGACGTCGAAAGGCAGCTGAACTCACATTCAATTAAACTTTTTTTTTCTGATGAAGATATGTGGTGGGAGTTTACACAGGTTTCTCCCTCTACAAGGCTCCCAAGGGCTACAGAGGAAATGTAAGCATGTGCTGAGTCCGAGTTTTCTAATGAACCCCAAGCTGTCCCTTAAAGGGAAAAATTAACCAGAAGGCCAGCTTGGTTTAAATATAACCAGACTCCATTCTCAGATCAGCTCCTTTGGGTTGAGTGACAGTTTCATGTAGGTTCAAGATGCTCAGCCTCTTGGCTTCTGTTTTCCTTTTAATCTAAGGTGAAGGCTGGTAGTTTGGAAGGAGGATGAACCTTTTGTGAGTTTTGGTGAGAGCCAAAGAGGGGCTGGTAGCAGAGACATCATTTCTTTTCATGTTATTTGTGCTTGCTGAGTCCCCGTTGTGTCCCTGAAGCTGAAAGTCCATGCCAGATGTGACTCAGATACTGAGTTTGACCAGGATACTGAGATGACAGAGATCCCTCCTGAATCCTAAGTGGGGCTGAAGGGGCTACAGGCCTAAGAAGAGAATGTGAAGAACTAATGTTGTGTGCATTGAGGATGGAGGAAAAATGCAAGAAAATATCTTGGATGTTTTTAATATTTGAAAATTTTCAGCCCCTTTAATGAAAACAACAAATGGGTCACTAATCTTTAAAGACAAAGACAATTTATTTACATTAATAAATACCAACATTATAAAATTATCATAACAGTAATTTTTGAAACTGTACTTATTTTATGAAAATATGTTCATACAAATTTGAAAGATATCCAAATGACATAATGAAATAACCCACTTCATTTTCTTAATGTTTTCTATGTATATGTGTTCTTTAAATATGAATAGTTATGATCACATTGTACATACAAATTTATATTTCACTTATCTTTTTATATGAATTTTATACGTGAATTTGTCATATACTTGAGCATGATCTTCTTGGCTCTCCTTCCCATGTGCTGGGATTATGAGTGTGTGCTACCATGTCTGGTTTTAAGGAAGAAATTCTTTTTTTAATTGCAACACTGTTTGGCCAATGATTCAGGCATATTCTTGGAATATCACATCTTAAGGAAGAAATTCTTATACATAGAAAATTAGAATAAGTATGATGAATTCTCATGTACCTTTCACCCAGTTTAAAAATTAACAACTCCTGGCTCTTACTATTTTAACTTCCAACATCTCCTCCCCGCTGAAGAAAATCCCAGGGACTGTGATAGTTTTATCATTTATGTGGTAATTTTCAGTGTTTGGAGCTAAGGCAGTCCCATCCTAAGAAAGAGCCAGGGAAAATTGTGCATGGGGTAGAAAATGCATCTTAAAACATTTGAGATCCTATCTGGATGATAATGAAGTCATGCTTGCTATTTATGTCTCCCCAGTGGGATTTTACCATGCTAAATGGAGTGATGTTTGTTTTCCTCGTTGTGTTTATGATCTATGGGATTATGGCACTCATCATACAATCCTACGTAAGTGACTGTCATTTTGAAATCTTCAAGAAGTACTCAAGATGAAGGAAGTGCTGGCTGTGTCAGTACAAGTCCTCTGAGAAGCAGACATGGTATTGGGGCTAAGCATGTAAGGACTTTATTCTTATCACTTTGTTATCTGTGCTGATGGAATTGCAGTCAAGCCTTGAGCACATTAGGCAAGCTCTTCACCTCTGAGCTACACTCCCAGCTTTTAGGAAAACAATCCCTGAGATCAAAGACAAACTTCAGTAGTTTGCACAGTCCAGCAGCTGAGCAGGGTATATTATACTCCTGTCTTGTTATCTGAATGTGTATTTAAGTCATTCTTAGTTGCACACAGAGGAATCTGTGGAGAGTACTGTGGACAGGAATGCAGTGTGTGAATATTGACCCCCTGCTTGAGACAGCAGTTGTCCTTTCCCAACAGGGTCTGGGGGACCCTGTCCTCTGTGGCAGACAATGCATTCTCCTGTACACAGGTGCTATTGTTTGAAGCAAAAGTGGGAGAAAAGCTCCTCTAGCTAGAGGTTCCAGTAGCACCCACAGAAGGTTGCTTAGCCTCTACTCAGCTCTCTCTTTCACTGAGTTCTTATGTCACACATAGATCTTGTGCAGCTCTCTCTTTCACTGAGTTCTTATCTATGTCACACATAGATCTTGTGCATAGTTCTCACCGAGTTATCACATTCAACTGTCACAACATTCCTGAACAATATTCCTTGTTTATTTTATAGGCTCAGCAAACTTTAATTCATTCAGGGTCCCCAGAGAATTAGGGGCAGAGGAATCATGGATGTCAGATTTGTGTGCCTTTTAGGCAGTGTTTATATTCCATTACTTTGTGTATGGTCTGTCTCTGGAGCAGGACTGGAGAAAGCTATATATTATATGCCCTATATTGTCCAGGAGTACTTTATATGGGGATCCTGCCTGAGACCTGGACCAGTTTGTTCAAATTCTGAACGAAACCATTTATTTGGCAGCAAGTGGATTTTTTACGTATATTCAGACACATGACTCAGAGTTCTGTCCGGGTTCATTTGATCTGATAAATAAGCATGTTTGTCATAGCTAGGGAGAGGGTATCTATGTTTTTCAGACAGACTCTAAGACATACAAAGATGTAACTTGTGTGTTTTTGTTTTGTGCCTTTGCCTCCTTGTTTACCTTTTTGAGAGAGTCACACTATGTAGCCCTGGCTAGCACGTAACTCACTGTCTAGAGCAGGCTGGCCTTGAACTCACAGATTGCACCCTTTTCTGCCTCCAGAGTGCTAGGACTCCAGGTGTTTGTTCACTACCTCACTTGGCATAAATATGCATATTAAAGACCATACTCTACAGTTACTCAGTGGGTCCCGTAGGTCTTTACAGTATCCCTAACTTGTGGAGGCTGTGCTTCCTACAAGACAGACAGATCTCACTCCCATTCTTTTTTTTTTTTTTTTTCGAGACAAGGTTTCTCCATGGCTTTTGGAGTCTGTCCTGGAACTAGCTCTTGTAGACCAGGCTGGTCTCTAACTCACAAAGATCCGCCTGCCTCTGCCTCCCGAGTGCTGGGATTAAAGGCGTGTGCCACCACCGCCCGGCTCTCACTCCCATTCTTACAAATATCTCCAAGTTGCAGTCTTAAACATGCAGCAGCAGAAGGTTCTTGGCCTAAGTCCCTGCACTTGACATAGGTAACTTTGAATTCTCTGATTCTGGGTGTCCCCCAAGCTCTCCTGTTGGCACTCTATAGCTACTGTGCTCCCCAGACTGTGCTATGATTCACTTGTCTCCCCTCTTCACCAAGAACTTCTTATGGGGAGTTCTGCCAATCTTCCTCGGGACCACCTTTCTCCTCCTTAAGAGTTTATGCTACATTTTTCTCAGGTGTTGTGTGTGAGCCAAACCCTGGGTGTTTAGATATGTCTCATATTTTCTGATCAGGGAAAAATACCAGTCAGATTGGCTTGGGCAAAAGTCCTAGGAATTTCATGGGCCTGAAGAGGACCTACGAGTCTAGCACTAGCAATCCCATCTTTGTGTATGAGCCTGGGGTGACTAGTCATTTCTACTTGTACAGTAAAGATCAAGAATTGCCTGTTGACAGACACGACCAACTGCAGGTCCCTGCAGAGCTCCCCACCACTTGCAGGGGCTTCTGTGGTTTCTGTTCTCTTTCCTCACACTCTCCAAATAGGGATCATGTGATCACTGTGTTTCCAGAACCACGGACTGAGGGTAAGCAGAGTCTCTAGAAGGGTTGGTGGAAATGGGATGGAAAGTGGAGCATTTGTAATGCATTGTCCGCACACTGCCCCCATGGAATTTGATGTGCTCACTTAGTGATGGTGAAGACCAGTACGTACTTTGAGTGTTTATTGTAATAAAGTGGTGATGCTGGTGATTAGGTCGAAAAGAGGAATTACCACAGGCTTGCCTGCCTTCATAATGGGTCCTTATCTGAGGGCAGTGACTCATGGAAGTACTTCCGGCACTCCAATCTTGTTAAGCTGTACCTCTTTCTTTCTGTGCAGTGGTTACATCTGGTGTATTCAGCAGTTGGAACACTGATCTTCTCCATGGTAGGTACTGTTTTCCCTCAGTGCTGATGACCATGGTGTACACACTCTTAGGCCTGGTGCTGGTCCGTGGAGTCAACCATTCACTAGAAACACTCCAACAATTCACTCAGCAGAGCTGGATGACCTTTCTAATCTATGAAATCATCACATTCCTGGCCTGGGGCTGTACATCAGGGGTAGATTGCTTTCCTAGCATAGGACCTTGAGCTTGGTCCCCAACACAGCACAAACACAAAATGCAATGTAGGCAGAGTACTTCTGTGTCCTGTAAGCCACTCCCAAATAACTACCAGAGACTTATTTATAAACACTCAGCTGATAGCTCAGGCTTATTACTAACTCTTACATCTAAATCCATTTCTATTAATCTACATTCTGACACATGGAACTTACCTCTCTTTCATCTTGCACCTCCTGTTTCCTCTCTGCATCTTGCTGGTGACTAATAAGTGTTGGATCCCTGGTTGATGGGTTCCTCTGCTGCTGATGCAATAACTCAAATCAAACCAAATTAATAAATCCAGATTTTATAAACAGGGTAATGAAAAGCAAAGCACCCCTGGATGGCCTTCAGGAAGGCAGGAAAAGGGAACATGGGGTAGAGCCTAGAAGCTGCTGTTTGGTGTGCTGAGGGCAGGGTCTGGAACAGCCCGTCCATCCCTGCAGCTAGAGAATCTAGACAGTGACTCCACTGACTCTGTCCTTCTTCCCAGTGTCCTTTGTCTGGTCTTCCCACCTAACCTTATCCTGTCCAGCTATTGGCTATTGGCTTCTTTATTAAACCACTCACAGTGGACTGAAGGGCTATTGCACAGCAGCAATTATTCCACACAATCCTTTGTGGAAAGATTATTCCACAAAAACAGGAAGATCTATCACCCCCAAAGAGTTAATATTTGAGAAGAGAAGGGATTGTGGAGAAGCCTCAATGCTCATTGTCGCATGGAGTGGCTTCATTTGCTCAGACCAGTGTCTTAATTCTCTATACCAAAGCTGTGGAGAGAGCTGGTAGAGGCCACTTCAGATGCGTCTGATAACCCCTTTCTTTCTGTTTAGTATCATCTTTTGCTGTCACAGTTTTACAGTTATTATAAGGTTTTAAAAGTAATACATGTGGATATTTTTAAAATTCAAAAGAGTGGGCTGCAAAAGGAAAGGCAAAACTCTCTCCCCACTGCTCAAGAGTTAAAGACTGATAGCAGATTCTAGGAGCCCTGCTGGAGTTTCTTTACACATCACAGCATGACCCCCTACACTGAGGTGGTCACATGGTGTAAAACATTTTACTTTAGCTCTTTACTTGACAACAATGGTCTCTGGGTATTAGCAGAGCTGTGTCAAATTCATTCTTAATTAGGCCTGTGTTTTTCTATGTTATGCTTTTTATCAATACTTCTCATAGCATTAAAAAATGTGTGTGTGCTGGTATACATGTATGAAACCAGAGGACAGTGGGGTCCTGCTCCGCTGTTCCCCCTGATCCCTTTGAGATAGGGTCTCTCACTGAAGTTGGACCTGGGCCTATGGCCAGAAGCCCCAGTAATTCTGCTCTGCCTTCAACATCTCTGGAGTTACAGGCACATGGGTGGTCATGATTTTAAGAAAATCATGGGTACTGAGGATTTGATTCTATGTTCTCATGCTTTGGCAGCAAGTCCTTGTACCTACTGAGACTTCCCAGACTTTGAGGGGAAAAACATGAAGACAGATCTCATTATGTAACACTGGCTGGCCTGAAATATGCTATGCAGACCGGGTTGACCTTGAACTCAGAGATCTGCCTGCTTCTGCCTGAGTGCTGAGAGTATCACCAAGTTTTAAGTGACTCACATTAGCTTCCTTTCCAACCCTGTTTTTACATCCTGACTGTAGTTTCCCTCCCTCCTCTCCTCCTAGTCCCTTCTCCACATATTCCCTCTGTCCCCACCCTTTTCTCCTCCATTTCTCTTCAGAAAAGGACAGACCTCACCCATGGATATCAAGCAGCTGTGAAACTAAGCACCTCTTCTCCTATTAAGGCTGGATGAGGAAACCCAGTAAGAGGAAAAGGTCCCAAAACTCAGGCAAAAATCAGTCAGAGATAGCCTCTGCTCCCACAGTTACAAGTCTCACAAAGAGGACTAATCTACACAACTGTGACATATATGCAGAGTGCCTAGGTTGTTTTCAGTTTCTGGCTGTTATGAATATAGCCTCAATGAACATAGTTAAGCAAGTGTTCTTGTGGTAGGATGGATCATCCTTTGGGTATATGACCAAGAGTGGTACAGCTAGGTCTTGAAGTAGATTGATTCTAAATTTTTTGAGGAACTGCTATATTGATTTCCATAGTGGCTATATAAGTTTGTATTCTTACCAGCAATGGAGGAGTGTTCCCCTTGCTCCACATCTTCACCAGCATAGCTGTCACTTGTGTTACTGATCTTAGCCATTCTGACTGGTGCAAGATAGAATCTCAGAGTAGTTTTATATAATTTAATTATTTTTTCAAAAGGAAAATAAACTTTTTTTTATTTTTACATACAATCCCAGTTCCCACTTGGTGTGGGAATTGTCTATGTGTTGTCCTATGTGTCCTTCAGTGTTGATTTTATTGGTTAATGAATAAAGAAAACTGGCTTGGCCTATGGCATGGGAGGAGGAAGGCAGAGTTAGAAGCCATGGATCCACCACCTGAGACAGATACTGGGAACTTTAGCTGGTAAACCACAGCCACGTGATGATACAGAATAATAGGGATGGGTTAATTTAGGATATGAGTTTAGCCAGAAATATGCTTAAGCTATTGGTCAAACAGTATTGCAAATAATAAGGTTTTCTGAGTGGGAATTTTGTGGCTGGGTGGCTGGGAAGAACAAGTAACCCTTACCCCAACACCCACTCCTTTCCCTCCTCCCATTCCCTCCACTTATTCTTCCCACTCCATCCACTCCTCAGAGAGAGTAAGGCACACTGCTCTGGGGAAGGTTCAAGGCCCTCCCTACTATATCTAGGTTATACTGGAGTAAGGTATCCAATCCAAAAAGAATGGGTTCCAAAAAAGCCAGTAAAAGTGGTAAGGAAGGGTAAATCCTGGTGCCACTGCCAGTGGTCCTGAAGTCTGCCTCAGCCATACAACTGTCACCACATTCAGAGGGACTAGTTTGAATCTATGCTGGTTCCTTCCCTGTCCGGCTGGAGTTGGTGAGCTCCCATTAGCTCAGGTGTCCCCATCATGGTCTTGACCCCTTTGCTCATATTCTCACTCCTCCCTCTCTTCAACTGGACTTTGGGAGCTCAGCTGCTGGATGAAGGTTCTATGGTGACACTTAAGATATTCATCAATCTGACTGCAGGGCAAGGCCAGTTTGGGCACCCTCTCAGCTGGGGTCATCCTTGTGGATTCCTGGGAATTTCTCTAGTGTCAGTTTTCTTGCTAGCCTCATAATGGCTCCCTCAATCAAAATATCTTTTTCCTTGCTCTCATCTCTGTCCTTCCTCCATCCCATCTATCTTGTTCCCTCAAATTCTCTCCCCCTGCCCTTCTCGCCTCCTCTTCCTCTTCTGCCCTCCCTTCTCCCACCCCCATGCTCCCAATATTATTAGTCAATCTTATCAGAGTAGTTTTGATTTGCATTTCCTTGATGGTTAAGAATGTTGTTGACCATTTCTTTAAGTGATTCTTGGCCATTTGACTTTCCTCTGTTGAGAATTCTCTGTTTATATTTGTACTCCATTTTAAAATTGAATCATTTGTTTTTGTGATCTGTAATTTCTTGAGTTCTTTATTTTGGATATTAGACATTTATCTGATATAGGGTTGATAAAAATCTTTTCCCATTCTGTAGGCTGTCATTTTGTCCTTATGATAGTGTCATTTGCCTTACAGAAGCTTTTCAGTTCCATGAGGTCCCATTTATTAATCATTGATCACAGTACCTGTGCAATTGCTGTTCTGTTCAGGAAGTTGTCTCCTATGCCAGTGTGTTCAGGGCTAATCCACTTTCTCTTCTGTTAGGTTCAGTTTATCTTGTTTGATGTTGAGGTATTTGATCCACTTGGACTTGAGTTTTGTGCAGGGTGATATGGATCTATTTGCATTCTTCTATATGCTGACATCCATTTAGACCAGCACCATTTGTTGAAGATGCTTCCCCGCCCCCATTGTATACTTTTGTCTTCTTTGTCAAAAATCAACTGTCCATAGGTGTGTGGATTTACTTCTGGGTATTTGATTCCATTTGAGCCACTGATCAACATGTCTGCTTTTTATGTCAACACTGTGGTTTTTATTACTATTGTTCTGTAGCACAACTTGAAATCAGGGATGGTTATACCTCCAGAATTTCCTTTATCATAAGGACTGTTTTAGTTATCCTAGTTTTTTTTTTTTCATATGAAGTTGAGCATTGTTCCTTCAAGGTCTGTAAGAAATTGTATTGGAATTTTGATAAGAATTGCCTTGAATCTGTATTATTTTTACTATATTAATCCTATTGCTCCATGAGCATGGCAGATCTTACCAGAAGATGGTATCTTCTCCAATGTCCTTCTTTATAGACTTGAAGTTCTTTTCATACAGGTTTTTCACTTGCTTGGGTTAGGGCTACACCAAAATATTTTGTATTATTTGAGGCTACAGTGATATTTGTTTTAAATAAAGCTTGCCTGAAGATCAGAGTGCAGAGCTAAGCCACTACAGGCCAGGTAGTGGCGGCACGAACCTTTAATCCCAGAACTCAAGGTCACCCTGGGCTACATGAGATTGCATCTGTCTAAAAAGAGAAACAGAACTCACACAGCGGTGCTCCCAGAACTAGGGAGGTGGAGACAGGAGTGATATGGCTAGGTGGAGGGAAGTACATAAGGCAGGAGACAAAAGCTCATTGCAGTCTGAGGTTTGGTGGAGAGCATTGCAGTCTACAGTCATGCAGAGGGCAGGATGGCCACCTTGAGCCTTGGTAGAGGCAAGATCTCTCTAGTTACTTGGGTTCTTTGCTTTTCTGATCTTCAGGTTGCCCAAATATCTGTCTCTGGGTTTTTATTATTCGTGCTACATGTGCTTCTTGCAAAGAGCATGGTTTCCCTAATTTCTTTATCAACCCATTTATTCTTTGTATGTAAGACTATTGACTTTTTAATTTTTAAATTTTGTATCCAACCACTTTGCTGAATGTGTTCCTGGTAGAATTTCTGAGGTTGTTTATATATACTATCTTATATGCAAATATCATCTAGCAATACTGACCTCTTTTCCAGTTCATATTCCTGTGATCTCCTTTAGTTGCCTTATTATTCTAGTTAAAAGTTCAAGTAGACAGCATTAGCATTGTCTTGTCCCTGATTTTAGTGGAATTGCTTCGTTTCTCTCCATTTAATTTGATGCTGGCTATCTGCTTGCTGTGTATTGCTTTTATTATGTTTAAGTATGTCTCTTTCTCCCCCGATCTCTTCATTCAGCATCTAATAAGATGTGTTTTTTTTTTCTTCCTTTCAGTATGTTTATATGGTGGATGATCTTTTTGATGTGTTCTTAGATTAGGTTTCGAAGTACTTTATTGCGTATTTTTACATTGATGCTTATGAGTGAAATTGGTCTGTAACTCTTGTTGAGTTTTTGGTTTTGGGTATTAGGGTGACTGTGGCCTCATAAAATGAATTTGACAATGTTCTGTTTCATTTCGTGGAATAATTTGAGGAGTTCTGGTATTATCTTTTCTTTGAAAGTGTGGTAGAATTATGCACTAAAAACCACCTGGCCCTGGTTTTTTTTTCCTGGTTGGGAGACTTTTAATGACTGCTTCTATTTAAATTGTTTATCTGATCTTGATTTAACTTTGATAGGTGGTATCTATTGAGAAAATTGACCATTTTTTTTTTAATTTCCAATTTTGTAGAGTACAGATTTTTGAAGTGTGAGGTTTGATGTGTGATTTAAGTTCTTAAATCTTGGGGATGGGGTTAAAAAACAGTCCTTACTCTGAGTCTGGGAAGCATCTTTGGTTTGATCCGGCAGGGGCATGGGAAGGTCTTGATACATCATTCACAAATGGTGCAAAGGAAGTATACAGATTTAGTACTGTGGGTTGCAGAAGGATGAGATACTTGCTCTCAGAGTGCAAACTATGATGACTTCAACAATGGTTGAAGCTCTAATATATTAATGTGTTCAGTTACAACTGACCTCCATCATTTTACCTTTTCTTCTTCAATTTCTCCCTCCCTTCTTCCCTATCTCTTGAGATAGTTTCATGTAGTTCAGGCTAATCTATCTCAAACTTATGTAATTGAAGCTGACCTTGAGATTCTGACCTTCCTATTTCTAGTGTTCTAAAATTGCAGGCATGTGTGGTACATGGACTGGAATCCAGGGCTTTTATGTATGCCATTTAAGTACTCTACCAACTCTGCAACATTTTTCTTATTGATAAAGTAACTTTCCCCACTTCAATTAGGACACATACTTGGTATATCCAATCTAAATAGACAATTCTTCTTCCTCTTCTAGTACTTGGTAATGGACGTGCAGATGATGGTTGGGGGGCACTACCATTATGAGATAGACCCTGAAGAGTACATTTTTGCTGCTCTGAACATCTATGTGGACATCATCAACCTTTTCATTTTCATTTTGGACCTGATTGGACGATAGCCAATAGCCAAGGTTGGATTATGCTGAGAAGGAACGTGGGATGCCTGTGGAGTGCTGCCAGGCCCAGGCATGCAGTGGTGACCACCACAGTTCTTCTAGCTATTTGTTTATTCATTTATGTCAAAAGAAGTGAAGAATATTCAGTAGATGGTTGCTGTTATACTTTTTATTTCCCTTGTCATACGGCAAAACTTTCTTATTCGTATGAAAACATTGCAGATTCTTATAAATTCAGAAAATGAGTATCCTAATTATATATTGACATACATTTAGAAGGTTTCCATTGCTTTGTTGAAGTTTTCCAGGCACAATTTAAAGCTGTAAATACCCTTACATAAATAAAGCTGATTGGAGAAAACCCCAAATACGTCCTTTGTCTTCATTTGGACATTCTATGGGAGTATTTTAGCATATGATTTTTTTTTAATAGGACAAACCAAAATATTCTTGGTTTCCCCCACTTTCCACAGCTAAACTGGAGAGAATTCTTTCATCAGGTACGAAGAAAAGAAGCTCAGGACAAGCTCAGAACAGAGTGTCATCTGCATGTCACCAATAAACCTGTACTTTTGTGCTTGACTCAGGGACCACCTCCTCTGAGTGTCTGGGCCAGCTGGCCTTATAACATCCTAAACATCTTTTAAAATTGTTTTTAAAATATACTCATAAATGTTTCATTTTAGCAGTTTCTGTGTAGAGTTCAGTAGTATTGCATATATTATTGTGAAACCAATCTCTACAGTGTTTCTAGCCCAAAAACCAACTATTTCAGTCAGGGTTCTTTAGGAACAGAAGT
>JAQHUG010000514.1:244791-272315 GCA_028555095.1 Dicrostonyx torquatus | reverse complement strand
CTGCGCTGGAACTAGCTCTTGTAGACCAGGCTGGTCTCGAACTCACAAAGATCCGCCTGCCTCTGCCTCCCAAGTGCTGGGATTAAAGGCGTGCGCTACCACCGCCTGGCTTCAAATGATTTAATTCAGAAAATAATCCCTCACAGGCAATGCCTAGCCATATGACTTTTAGTTAATTCCAGATAAAGTCAAGTTCACAACCAAGAATAGACATCACAAGTCCACCCCTTCTCAACTTGACATACAACCATATTTCCTTATGTCAAGTTTAATTTCCAAATGAAAGCAATAACCAGGTTATAACTGTACCTAATATGATATCACTAACCCATGAATAATTACAAAGGCATTATATATTTAACTAAGTCATAATTATGCCTAACATGATATAACTACAACCACATATGTTTTAGAATAGGTGATAATATCCTTTGAGGGACATATTCTTTTGGTATCTCAACACTTTAACCATAGGCAAGTCTCTTACTTGATGTTATATCACATGATAAAGAAACTGAGGAAAGAAAATACATATATCTGTAAAGCACATTCTTAACAAAATACAATAGAAACACTGAAGTCAATTATAATTCTTGTGTCTGCTACTGGTCACTAGGCCTGAGCTGGTGTTTTGGTATTTATAACCTTCCTTTACTACCTGTTCAGGATTTTTTCCACACTCAGCAAGCACTTCTTCAGGTCTTGGTTCTTTTTTGGGAGGAAAATGCCTTCATTCCGGAAGGTCTGTGCCCTTTGTCATCTTTCCTGGATTAGGCTGTTGTGGTTCATAGTTTCCCATTGACTTTGATTAATCACAAGACATAGTAGTTCCAAGATCTACTGTACTCCAGACATAATCTTTTTAATCTCCAGTGTAGAGAAGCGATCCCTTGAAAATATGGATCAATCATCCTTCCTAACACTTATTTCTTTCTTACCCTGTTGACTTAAGGGCATCAGAAGCCCAAAGTGGACCAGAGGAAGTCTGAGTTCAATGAAATATTTGTTGTGGCTCCTGGCAGTAGCACCCACCCCCTGCTCTGGAACCAGCAGAACTTAATATCACAAGAAGCAATTTTTTTTCTAGTGGGTCAATAGGGGTGACAGTGAGTGGACTCCACCCTTTGATTCCCTGACCCATGGATCCTACCTATGGGAAAAAAACCATACCACATATTGGATATTGATTCAAAGCATATACCACCTTTTGGCGAACTCTGTCCCAGTCCTGCAGGCTGCTGCCATCTAGTTGATGTTGTAACTCTGTCTTCAAAAAGCCATTTAATCTATCAGGCTTGCTGTTTCAGGATGGTAGGGAACATGATAAGAGCAGTGGATTTTATAATTGTGGGCCCATTGGTGCAGTTCTCTGGCTGCAAAGTGAGGCATTTGGTCAGAAGATAAAGTGGTATTTTATTTGTGTTTTAATAAATATAGCCTGTCTGAGGAGCAGAGGGCAAAGTAGCCATACTAGTCAGCCATACTGGCCAAGGAATGGTGGCATATACCTTTAATCCCAGGACTCCAAATCCCAAAGCTCCCTTCTGTAGTTCACCTATCTATAGAGGCCCGAAAAAGGCTCCAAACAGCATGTCTTTCTGCCATTGATACCTCAGGAACCATTAGGTCTGCTGGATCCAAGTGGATCCAAGTGGTAGAGTATCCGTACTTACTTACTGGGCCAATGTTACCTGATAGGGGCTGATCAAGGAATTAAACCTCAGATTCAGGATGGAGAGGCCCCAGCAAGGCCAAGGCTATAACAGTTTTTACTGAAAGCAATCAGACTTTTTATACTCTTATCAGAAACAGAATATAGTGGTAATTGCCAGGATCAATACAGCTGTAGTTGCCAGGGTACAATGACATTTGCAAACTATACAGGGTATACACACGATTAATGTCTAAGATCAACTTTCTATCAAGTTTCCATGGTTCCTTAAGTTCTTAAGGAACATTCAGAGAAAGACAAAGTGACCTGAATGCTTCACTGCCTGAGGGGGTACATTGGTTTCTCAGGAGTCACAGACTCTAACCTGATGCATGCCTGTCAAGGCAGCTAAACTAAGTCAACTCCATGGTTTCCCGCAGTAGGATCTGTTGGAGATCCTTCTGTTGTTCCAGCCCCCAATAAAAGCGAGCAGCTTTCCGAGACAGTGACACATCTAAGTGAGGAACGTGCTGTCTCCAGAGTCCAAATGGGCTCACTAAATGCTGTGTTTGCTTGGTGGTGGGATGGGCAGATTCACCTCTGCCTGCCCCACACCACTGGATTCCTAAGAATTTCACTGAGGTAGACAGTTGTTGAATTTTGGTTGGATTTATTTCCCATCCTCTGATGGACATATATGTTACCAAGTCCAAAGTGGTTGTTATCTCCTGCTCACTTGGTCCAAACAGCATAATATCAATATGGTACACCAATGTGGTGTTTTTGTGGAACAGACAATCAAGATTCCTTTGAAAAAATTTTTGACACAGATCTGGTGTTTATATATCCTTCAGTTAAAACTGTAAAGGTATACTGGTGGTCTTGCCAACTGAAAGCAAATTGCTTCTGGTGGTCCTAATGGATAGATATCAAGAAAAAGGACATTTGTCAAATTAATAGCTGTATACCACACACCAGGAGATGTGTTAATTTGCTTAAGTAAGGACACCATATCTGGTACAGCAGCTGTAATTGGAGTCACTACATGACTGAGTTATTGATAGTCAAGTGTCAGTATCCATGATCCATCCATTTTTTTTTTGCAATGGCCAGGTAAGAGAGCTAAAGGGAGATGTGGTTTAGCAGACAATAAAGGATTAATATCCTCAGTCAAAGGTGGAAAAGGCAGTATTTCAGGAGTTGGAGAGATGACTTCCTTAGGTGAGAATCTGAGGGCTCAAAGTTCTCAGCCTCAATGGGGCTCTCCCACATATCTCCACCCCAAGTTACAGGAACTCATTTGTTAACAACTAATGCCCTTATTTTAAACTCTGATACCTTCTCATGCTGAGATTTGAATTTTTGCTGTAATTCAGTCAGTCTTATAAGGAGGCCTTTGCTTTGATTTTCTGCAACTTGAGCCCTGTGGCTGCTGGAGAGAAGATTCTTTTCTTGGGCACAACTCTCAAGGTGGGTGAATCAGAATAACCAAATACATTTGTCTCCTTAAGTTTGTAAAATAGTCCAACAATTCATGACTACAAGTAGAAAAAGCAGTAGGCACAGGCAAGACTGGACTGTGGTATTGTTCCTTGGCTTTCAAGGTATTGTAGGCAGCAAGCATTCATGTGGTGCATATGATACAGGCAGGCAAAACACTATACATATAAAATAAAAATTCAAAAAATTAAGAACAACAAAAATGTACACTTCCACTTGGCATTCCAATGTAGATAAGGGAAACTTCACAAGCTTCATTCTTAGATGAAGAGCTACAGGCAATTAGTGGTTGCGAAGGGAGGGAGACTCAGTCTTTTCCATGAATGAGCTCCCAAAAGTTCATCCAATCCCAGGCAATCAGCCCTAAACATATCAACAAGTAACACTAAATGGACTCAGCGGCTGTGTGTGCGTGTACGTATACTTAATAATAATAAAGCAGAGATCATGAATTTGAAAGAGTGGGTGTATCTGCATGTGGTTAGACACAGGAGCAGTCTCCAGTTCCTAAGACCATCAGAAATGAGTGTTTTCTCATGGTCTTAGGTGACCACTGTAAAAGGGTCATTCAACCCTGGGGTCGTGACCCACAGCTTGAGAACCACTGCTCTAAACTTCATGACCAGGTAGAACCTTGGAACCCCACAGGTTCCCTTCATTCCTCATCTCAACCCTATCACTCAGGTGAGAACTTTCTTAACTATACCCCAGGGCTCGTAAACTTCCAGGGTTACATTCTTTTACCTAAGTTTCCTTTCCAGACAATCTTCAGCATCCTGTTGTCCCTGTCAAAACTCTCAGGTCTAGGACTTCATTTTGTCCTTATAAGCTAGTTACACTGTCCCACTCTCAGGCATGCTGGCAAAGACAGGAGATTGGGGTCAGAGGCAAAGAGCTCACCCTGAAGGATGCAGAAGGCAGCTTTGCATCAGTCCTCCATACGTTCAGTCCCACAGGGAGAAACACAGGGGCCTGGATGGTACCAGGCATGAGTGGGCTCTGTTGCATTTGAAAAATCCTCAGCATGAGGAATGTACTACACTTAGAGCAGACAGTTTGGGCTATTCTCTAGTCTGAAGGTTCCTAGTTAGACAAACACTGAGATGGTGCAAATTGTTCTGAGGCCTACAGTCACACAGTAGCTATCAGTGTGCAGCCTCCCTCCCATGGGCCCCACCTCCTGAATGAGGGACAGTGTGACCTGGCACTCTTGTGTTATTACTACCTGAAGCTGACAGACCTCCTCAGCTCCTGTAATGGATGTTTTTGGAACATTTTCTGTAATGGGTAAGGGAAGTTAATGGTACCGAGTGAGTGGTTCCTGTTTGCAATTCAGTGTAATCTCTCCAGATCTGAATGGATAAAGAAAATGTGTTTCACAACACATTTAAATACACACATCTTAAATACACAGCAGATGAACAGGCACACAAGGATTCCAGAATGAGTTTCTTCCAGCTATTATCTTCATGCTATTCTGTTTACGTGTGTCTCTTAACCTGTTTATAAGCTGATGTCTCATGAAGGGTAGGCCCTTGCACAAGAAGCACCCAGGGAAACAAGGGACTAAGAGATGTAGAAAGCCTGACCAAGAACACTGCCAAATTAGCTTCAAAAACTGAAGAATAATTCCTTCAGAACTTTGGGCCACCACTCAGTTTGTCAACTATTTCAATTATAAGCAGACTTGAGTGAATACCATAAGAGCCATTTTCTTTACTAACTGTTGTTAGTTGTTGATTTGTAGGGCTCAATGCCCAATATTGAAGAAAAAGAGAAGACAAAGTGAAAAACTGCCTGCTTCTAAAATAACAACTGTCATAAAAAACAGTCTAGGTGAGAGCAACTTTTATCTTTCTAGAAACCTTATCTACGGGCTCTGATGACGTTATAGGAACCATCAAGGCAACAGTAGCTAAAGAGAGGATGCCATAATTATGGCCCGGTGCTATGCTGAGGTGAGGGAAGGCTCTAAGAGCTGAGCAAAGGGACAGCCTTTCCCTATGCAATTATGTCAGTTCTACCCCAACTGGTCCCAATTTCTACCATGGCTTAATGTTGGGTTCCAAGGTTTTACTGTTTGGAGACAAACTAACCATAACAATTTTAAAATAACTGAACTTCAGTAAGCCTCAGGTTTTAATGCCTAAGAGGTCAGGCAACAGGTTATCTAGGACTGAAAAAAATAACAAAGATGGGATTACTTGTTGTGGAATATTATTTAAGATGTGTTACATTTGTTTATGCTGTGGAACATTTGTTTAATGATGCAAAGATGTCCTGCATTCTTTTATGTAAATTTGTTTAACTCTGTGAAGCTGTATTACTTTTCCTGACTAAAACACCTGATTCGTCTAATAAAGAGCTGAATAGCCAATAGCAAGGCAGGAGAAAGGATAGGCAGAGCTGGCAGGCAAGAGAATAAAAGAGAAGAAATCTGGGGACAGGGAGACCAAGGAGCAAGAAGAGAAGGGGTCAGTCAACTCACTACACAGCCATACATGGAATACTAAGGAAAGAAAAGTTACATAGAAATAGAGAAAGGTAAAAGTCCAGAGGCAAAAGGAAGACAGGATAGTTTACGAAAACCTAGTAAGCAACAACAAGGCAAGCTAAGGCTGGGCACTTATAAACAAGAGGAAGTCTCTGTGTAATTTATTTGAAAGCTGGGTGGCAGGGCCCCCAGAGAGCAAAGAGTCAAAAGAGTAAAACAAAGAACTGCAACTAGTGTCTGCAATAAGATACCTTGAAGGAAGGACTCACCATGTGGACTCTGGAGGTATTTTCAGATCCACACAATGAAAGGCATACACAAAAGGCAGAGCCTGTGAAGAACCGAGCATCTAGTGGCCTGGAACTGATGCACATACCTTTAAGGTGGGACACCAAGGGCTGTGTTCACTGGAAGCCAGAGAACAAGGTGGTGAGAGGAATGACATTCATTCACATGGCATACATTTTTTCCTCCCAATTTCACAAAACAGAAACTGAAGTTCTATATTAACTTTCCTCTTCTTCTATTAGATTTCAAGGAAATAACATTTTCCTCATAAAGCTAGAGAAATGAAAATGAGCACTAAATTCATAATTTTAATACTTGTCATATAATGAAATCAGGTTTATCTAATTTCATAATTTTAATATAGTATCATACAGTGATTTCAAATTTATCTTTGGGGTGTACAATGTTTAGCAAATGGGCTACTGTAAGAAATATTAGGCACTAATCAATTAAATGGCAGAACCAAATTAATACCATCATTTTGGAGGGTATTTAACATAAAGCAAAATTTACTTCCTAATTAGTTTAAAATGAAGTTTATGATTTAATGAGACAAAATGGAAATAGTTTAAGTAATAAATGTTTAATCAAAGAATTTTACATATTATTAACAGCATTCATTTGGCCAAATATCTACAGGTCTGTAGACTCCTACTGTATATAAACTGGGAATGTATCAAGTATAGACTATGAAAGTGCAAATGACAAGTCAAGGTTAGATTAACTTTTTTTTTTACATTATAAAATTAAAGTTGTTTACAAAATAGGTTTTGCCAAACTTTATTACTGAATTGGAAAGTCAATGACTGTTGTTTTTAAAATATGTACCAAGGAAGTACAAACTGGAAAATGATAGTTTTAACAACCAGGACAGGCACTGCACAAGGCAAGGGGACAGAGGCCCAACTCACACGGGTCTCCACAGGCCCCTCCTCTACTCACTGTGGCTGTGCAAGATGCCTCTAGGGATCCAAGTACTTTCTACTGGAAAAGTAACACCTTGGTCTAGAAGCTTTATGGTGCTCATATTTTTAACCCAAATTAAAAATTCTTTAATAGACTATTTCAGTTTAACATACAGTAATACACTGTAGACAAAGTTAGCATTGCCCCACTAACTTTAAAGGGACTCATATCAATGCTGTGATAACTGGAGAAATAAAAACTATTAGGAACTCTTGATATCCATGAACAATTACCAGTAAATACTCAGGTACAATGTTTTGGCCATCTGAAATCAAAGTACATGAATATTTCAAAAGCAAGGTTTCAAAAAGAGAGGTAATAAAAACAATAATTATGGATATCAATATGAAAGACAATCTTTTACCTGGCTTAGGATTTACCTGTACAAACTCAGTATAGAAATTTTGGTTTCTGGTAACAATGGCAAAGCACTACATGGAGTGCTCCTTGTATCTATTTTGCTTAAGTTATGCTAGCTTTAATAATAATAAGTAAAAGAGCCATTCCAACAGTTTACTCTAGTATTAATTACACACTGTACCACTGTATCTTAACTAGAACTGACACTGGTAACTAGGAGGTTGGGTTGTCAATACTAAACAGTGATCACACAGCAGATGAGTTCTGCACAAGAGAACAAACACAGCAGCATTTGCTATCTAGGCAAACAAATTGAACACTTAGTTGTCATAGTTACTGTAAAGGCAAGGCCATGGGTGGTTTCATGGAGGTCTTTGCAATTCATAGCATAGTTACTTCAGAAGAGACATTGAAATTTGAATTACTGACTTACTTAACTGGCAACTACCCATTTAGGTTAGGCAAAGGCACGGTAACATGTTGTGTAGGATGGTGTATTAAAGTTTTTAATAACTAAGGGATTTACTGTAACTCATGAAAACTCCAGTTTTTCTATGTTATAAAACACCATTAAAAGTAATTGCACCCATTAGTAATTAGAATGCACTGTAAAATTGTGAAAAGAAAGAACTACGATTGCACTTCCAATAAAGTGTCTCTTAAATACAGCACCGCTGTTGCTAATCAACTGTATTTTAATATTAAAATAAACTGTTTTAACAGCAGCATTAGCTTTAAGTTTACTTAAGCTACAGGCTACATTTATTTAAATGCAGTCTCCATGGCAACAAAAGCCCATTAAATTCTGGAACATCATTGCTACCGAGTGGCACCTTTTACTCCTGACAACGCTGACACTGCCCTGGAGCACACTAGGATGTTGCACACCTGAACATCTTGTTAGTCAGCGCCCGAGTCAGAGTTTGGCACAATTGGACGGTGAATAGACATGAGAAGGAATCTTTGATCCATGTGGGGAAAAAAAAAAGCCCAAACAGTCACACTGTGGTAGACAGGTACTAGAAGCAGCACAGACACCACAGTTCACACTGCTGGGACAAGGGACATAGACATTGACACTGAGGACACACACTATCAGTCCAGCTTCTAAAATGAAGAAAACATCTCACCATTTTAAAAAAGAGGAAAGCCATCAGAGGATTAAGGAGTAAGCTTTTGATATAAGTGGTCAACTTAATACTGTCAACCCCAGGCTAGACAGAGCATTGCATTCTCTGAGAATGTGGATGTCAACCCATTATCCCATTGTGTTCTCTCCTGCTCTTCCTTTGTCACGGAAAAAGGGACAAACACAAAAGAAAATTCTCTGTAAGGTTAAAATCGACACTGAAGATATCATCCGAGGGACCACCTTTGCATTCAATCCTAACATCAGGATCAAAGTTTCTATAAAGCAACATAACATACTCCACCTACCATACCCCTGTACTGCAATTCCCCTGGAAAGCGAACATGTGCCATTCATACTAAATGTACTTGCTCGAGCCAGTCACTTGAGGTTTGAGGGGTTTGACTGGCAGCATCCGACAGATCCCCTCTGCTGACTGCCTCATTGCTACTGTCACCAACTTGAGACAACTCTTCTCCGGCCAGAATATTCTCTTCCCGAGGTTTTTCTTCCCTCTGGGTTCTTTCGCCTTCATGGACACCGGCAATTTTGGACACTGAGTCTTCTGGAGGCACCAGTCTCACATCCCTCACACCTTCTGACCCAGCTCCGACACAGGGAAGCTGAGGCTCTGCACTCACTTCCATGGCTGCTGCTGGAGGAATCAGGGCGATACTCTGAGGGTTCATGTCATGAAACCAAGCCATAATATTGCCAAGAAGATTGTCATTGGCACTGGGGTCCTGGCCAGCTGAGTCAAGGTCACTGGAAGAAGGACAAAAATCACTTCTTGGTTCACTGAGAGGTCGTGAACTCGAAGTGTCAGTTGAAAATGGGTCTCCGTCTGCTCCTAGTCTCATGAGGCTGTCACCAAGTTCCAGTAGCTCAGAGCTACTTAGTGCAGCCCGAGGACTATCTGTGCTCCTGGGTACAGAGTCCAGCCGCGAAGGTAAAGAAGTGCCTATGGCTCCCAGGGATGCTTCGTTATTAAGGAAGTCTCTGGTTTCATCATCGATGGCCAGTCCAGACTCTTGCAGTGACAACTGTATAGCAAGAAGTATATTGGGGTCATCTTCATCTAAGGAACTCAGAGCCTGAGGCAATGGAAAATAAAGTCACATTAAAATGTGACTAAAGGAAACATTACTTAACACTTTTTATGCTTTATCATTAAAACAAAACTACCATAGAAGGAAGAAAGAGGAAACCAGTAAAAGTAAACCCCAAACACCATTGAGCAGAGAAGGAACCAAAGCATGGCGCCATGCCACCAGCAAGGTTACCTGCAGAGAGTCCTGGTTTCCAGAGTGACTGGCAGGGCTGAAGTCTCGAAGGGAGGAGCTATGCAGCATGCTCATAGATGCAGAGCTTACCACGGATGCACCAGGCCTGAGGCTGCTGCCACCTTCTGGCGTATCTGCTTGAAAGTAATTGGCACCACAGACAATTTAGCGACAAGGAGACACTGCTGCCTCCATATACCTCAAAACTGGCAGGTCTCCTTCAGTGCTAGTGGAAACTCAGGCTCACATTCATACCCACTTCATTTCCTGCACTTTTCAGCAGGTTTGACTGTAAACAATAACAGGTCTCTAGTGTGATCATTGCAAATCTGTGCAGGTTCTACTGTCTATTTCTTTTTCCTGAGTTACAATGAATTTCAGTATTTTTATCTTCAGATTTCATAAAATTAAAAAGTTCTGGAATCACAATAGCCTTAAGAACCAATCGGAAGTTCAACTGATTCTGATATTACAGTCTATGATGTGAATATTAGTCTATGATGTGAAATTAGTTAATAAAGAAGCTGCTTTCGGCCAATGGCTCAACAGAGTAAAACCAGGCTAGAAGATATATGGAATGTAGGCAGAGTCAGGGAGGAGCTATGAAGTCGCTGCTGGAGACAGATACCGAATGCCGGATGGAACCTTACTGTGGGTAGGCCACAAGCACATGTCAGTATACAGATTAATAGAAATGGGTTAGTTTAGGTTATAAGAGTTAGCTAGAATTAGGCTTAAGCTATTGGCCAAACAATATTGCAATTAATATTGTTTTTTAATGTCTGGGTGGCTGGGAAATGAATGAGAAGTCTCTGCAAACAGATTGGCGTGCCAACCGTGTGCCAGCTAAATTCACATAAAACCTGAGAGAACTTATAAAAAATTCTAGACACACAAAAAAAAAAGTTTAGCTGCATTTTATTTTTTTTTCCCGGATGGGCTCTGTTCGCTGGTGGCAAGCAGGGGCACATTGGCTCATTTAAGAGAGGTCTTCCTGATTTAGCATTAGCAGCTAACAAAACAAAAACAAAAACAAAAAACCAAAAAAACACAACACACAGCTGCTTTAAAAAGGCTTCCTGGTTCATGCTAGTTGAATGAACAGCTCTGGCCCTTTCAGGAGGCCAAGCACTTAAATGGGGTTTGTGACCAGCGTGTTATAAATTGCTCAATGTTGACACAAACCCGCTACAACCCTGGAGCTGGGGCAATGTGCATGACTTCAGAGACACTGAACATGCCTCCACCATGTTGGACTGGGTGGAGCCAACAGGCAGTGCCATAGAGTGGGTCCTGGCCACGCCTGCTGAGCATTTAAAAACTAATTAAAGATACACATGCAATAAAGACAAATCCAGATAGAAAAGACCTCTAAATGGGTCACAGTGTTGGATAAAGGTATGTAGGCTTAAGAGAGGGAGAAAAAAGAGTGTAGACAGTTGTAATATAAAAAAGTACAAACAGTTCTGGATTAAAGGCATAAAGATAATAAATATTAAACTTGTAGAAAAAGTAATAAAGTAAGAAAAATAAGCCATATAAAAATGGAATATACATAGAAACTCTGGACTATGTATATTATTGTGTTTTCTTTGAATTTTAAGAGTGTGAAGAGTTAAGTACAGAGAGACATTTCATTATATGTGCTGCTAAGCTAAACCAAATATATATTTTAAAGGTATCTTGATTTCAAAATTTAGGGCTAAGGATATGTTGCTTTGGAAAAGAGGTTCTATTTTTGTTTCCACAAAGGATGAGAACCTGTGGGTTTCTTCCAGACTAAAGTGGTTTGATCAAACAAGACCCCCTGAAACAATGACCCAGATGGTCCAACAGCCATGTTGGCTTCAGGACTGCTGGCTAAGATGGACCTGCCACACACAGGATATCCCATGACAGACCTGATTAATAGCACCCCCCCAATCAGCAGGAAGTATTCTAGACAACAATGCCTAAATTCCCTAAATGATTGTTTATATTTATTTACATTTAAAGGGAGATATGCTATAGATATGAATAGTTTGCATTGGTATGGATCTTGGTCTGCTGATACAAATTTTAGGTCAATTTTGTCATATGTATATTTCTGCTCTTGATTAAGGTATTGTGTTTGTGCAGTTCATTTAAAAATGTAATGTAAAATTAAGAAATACAGGTTAATAAATAATCATCTATAATAGTCAAGTTTGTAGTCACGCTAGTTAGGTTTTCTAGATATTTAGAGATATATCTCAGTTAGATAGATAATCTTCAAACTTTTCAAAGACCTAAGGAATATGACATTTAAAATGTTTTATGAACTTAAGACTTTTCATGATAATGAGACACATCTTCTCCTGGAAGCACCAATCTACTTCAAGAGGATGATGGTCACCAATCTACTTCAAGAGGCTCCTTATGGAGTTTCTTAGCCATTTGGGCAAGAAACTGCTCTTGCCTGGACTGCTTGATGTTATGCTGTATGAACTGGACATGCAGGACCCACAGAAAAACGACTGCTGAACTTGCCTAAAGGTGAGACCATCCTTTGGGGTTCCTGTGTCATGAAAGAGTCTGTCAGATATTCTGCAGGAAACAGAAGAAAGCAACTGAAGAACTTTGCCAATAGAAGGCATAAGAGATCTTCAAATTTCCTGCTTCATGGAAAAATCTGCTGGATACTATGGGCTGAAGATGGGTGCTCCAATGTTACAAAAGAACTTTGGGTGACTGTCCAGGCAGTGAGATGTCTCTGTCATTTCTAGAGTTTTGGAAGTTGTTTACAATGTACTCCCTGTTAACTTAGGTAATATTATATCCTTCTGGGGTCTTTGATGGAGTTCAAGAATAAATAGTTCTAGTTAGAGTTTTCCTTAGTTATAATAAAAGATAGATTAGATATAAAACTTAAGACTCACAAAGATAAGATAGATGATAGACTATTTTCCTTAATTTGCCAAGTGCAAATGGACTAAATATTGTAACTGTAATTCTTGGTTGATAACAGTTTTGTTGTATCGAATATATTAAAGTTAAAACGTTCCTTTTAATTTAGACAGAAAAGGGGAGGCGATGTATGCTGTGAATGTTTTAATGTCACTGGTTAATAAAGAAGCTGCTTTCTTATGTTTCTCTGTTAAATGGCTTAACAGAGTAAAGCCAGACCAGAAGAAAAATATATAGAGAGAGCAGGCAAATATATAGAGGGAGAAGCCATGTAGATGCTGCAGGAGACAGATAATGAACACCAAAGGGAACCTTACCTGTAGGCCACACCATGTGGCGATATATAGATTAATAGAGATGGGTTAATTTAAGATGTAAGAGCTAGCTAGAAATATGCATAAGCTAATAGGCCAAGCAAAGTTGTAATAATCCAATTTCTTTGTGGTTATTTCGGGTCTGGGTGGCTGGGAAACAAACGAGCAGACTCCACCTACAAGTCTAGATACGTCTAATGAATATTTTAACATTCTTAAAGTCAAATAATTAAAATAGTCCTGTTTAAGAATGCTTCTGGGAACCTGATCCCTTGGGAAATTTGAATGTTTTATTCATTGTTTCCTAATGTGACAGGATGCCTCTCACCTTAAGAGTCCAATTAAACGCAGAGAAAAGAATTTGAAGCATATCCTATTGGTATCAAGAGCTTCCCTTTCTGAGCAGCCACAGCGCTTTAACTGTACGGCCTAACTGGATGCTCATTTAAGAATAAGGAAGACAGAAACCGTCAGTGCCTTGATTACAGTTACATAGCAGAGATGGGTGTGATAAACCTAAGATGTTCCTACTTGATTCCTCAACTCCATGGTTTTCTAAGAGACTATGATACCTGCCACGCCAGGAGCTCACCAAAAGTGCTTTCGCTTGGTTCATTGGGATCTGTAGGGTTACTGAGCAGACTGTGCATGTCTCCTCGACGGCGCTGCTGTCTGTGCCTCCTCCGATACTGAAATTCAGCATATTCCTGCATAAATCAAAGGTTATAAAATACAGGAGAGCATGCAAATTGTAAAAATGTAAATAAAACAAAAATTCTTCCAGGAGGAAAAAAAAGTATGATTTTACACATACTATAAAATCACTTGCTTTAGAAAAGGAAACTTCAAATTTAGCCAAGCCAAGGAAATAAAAAAGGGAGAAAGCAAAATGCAAAATTTCTAAGAGTTGCAGATGTTTCTACTAGGATAACTTGCAAACTCCAGAGCTAGCTGTAACTGTTACTTCAAGGGTCTTGTTATCTAAAATTACCACTGATATTACAATTATGTTAGTAATGGTATAGGTTCTCTGGGGATCTAGTTTTTAAGTGCTTGTGATATATGCAAGAAGTGTAGGTGGGGAAGAAGAGGAAGGGGACAGCGGCAGAAAAAAACCAGATGATAGAAATACTGTTAAGCCAGAGAGTCTTTGTGACTAGTACTTATCATTTCACAAGTCAAAATTATAGCTGAAAAGTATGTTACACGCTGGCTTTCAAATACATCATTGAGTTCTCTTTTCTCATTATCCGATGCCTAGTTTTATTACAACATATGAGTATTCACTACATAGTATTTTAGAAGAAGACAGACTAAAACAGATGTTCATACATTTGTTTTACATTTATGATAACTTTGTTACTACCAAAGGCTATGATCTAAGAATATCTGCTACAGAGTTCAGAAATAGTGGAAATGAGAGTCAAAGAGAGGCCACGGTGTATGGCAGCAGACTTTTGAGAATCATTGTTGAATCTCCCAGGGTTAGCATGGAGATCCTCAGGCTTGTGAATATCCCAGTTACTTTAGAGTTACTCGAAGTGCTTATAGTCAAAGTACTAGGAGTAAGAGAAACCAAGTTAGATATTATAAAATTTTGATACTTTATCCATTTGGCCAATACAACCAATCTATCCTATCTATCTTTATTTATCTAATTCTATCTGTCTGTCTATCTATCTATCTATCTATCTATCTATCTATCTATCTATCTATCTATCTATCTATCTATCTATCTATCTATCATCTATCATCTACCTATTCATCCTAACCTATCGGTGTGGCTGGAAACTGAATCTAGGATATGCTAAGCAAACACTCTATCACTGAGCTACAGTTTAGCACATTCCGAAAGTTATTTATTTATTAATATTATTTTTACAACTTATTATCTAATACAATTATTTTTAAGTGCATTTAAAATTGTGTTATGTGCTCAAAGCACAAACTCATGTCACTATTTTCTTGCATATAACTAAAAAAAAAAAAAAGCCTCCAGGTGATTACAAATGTCCCCAGCAGCTGAGATTTGCATTTGGTTTAAACAAGGCACAGGCCTTATCACCATTTGTCCTCCTCTTTACAAGAATTAAACTCAAGGATTATCAAATGATGTACTATTTTTTTTTTTTTGGTTTTTCGAGACTATTTTATAAAGCACAAAGGAAACAGAAATGGAAAGAAATGTTAAAATTATTTTAAACTCAGATACAACAGTGGCAGTACCAATTTAAATATTGGAAAACAGGTACCTGACCAAGATTTTTACTAGGTCAAGATTTTTTTACTGATCAAGATTTTTTTAGAGTATCACTTGTTCTACAATTTCCATGTTTTTAAAAATGGCTTATTAGGCCAGGCATGGTGGTGTATGTCTTTAATCCCAGCAGTCAGGAGGCAGAAGTAGGTGGGTCTCTTGAGTTCCTAGGCCAGCCAGGACCACAGAACAAGTTCTGGGACAGTCTGGTGGTATTCCATAACTACCAGGCCATAACTCACAACTGTACATTTCTATACATAAAATTTATCTCTACTAACAAACTAGAAGATGTTCCAAATATTTATGCTATAAATTTGACTAAATTCTATTTAGTAATTAATAGCAGTGAAAGAAGAATGTACTGTTAGACTCCAATATAAGGAAGAGCTGAATGCAGACTCTGTTACAGAAAAAGCATTTCTGATCTCGGAGAATGTAAACAGGTGAGGATGCAAATGCAAGTGGGTGCATGAAGAAAAACCATGGAGATAACTCCAGATCACAGAAAAACAATTACCTCAGGTGATGCAAATCCTAAATATTCCCAATCCCATGTTCCACCGGCAAAGCTACAAAGAAATTAGATATACTGTTTGATTCATTATCAGTACTGCAAGTATATAACCAGACCCTTACCCTTTAAAATGCTTATCTGCTTATAACTTGCCAAACTCAGGCAGATCCAACTATTAAAATATAATTACTTCCATTATTTTCTCAAATACTAAGTTGCTTTACACTTGTACAAAATGATGGAGGAAATAAAAATAACCATGTAACATAAAAATATTCTGATTAATTGCATTTTTATAAGTATAAAAGATATTTACCCATAAATATTTATGTAAAAATAAGGACAAGTGACTTTCTAGTGCTATAATTATAAGAAAAAAATGCTTTAATTTATTGTGGCAGAAGCAAGAGGATGATGCGAAATAAAATAAACAAACCGACTTCTCTTTAAGGGATTAATTCAGACCACTTAAGTAGTCTTATAATACCAGACTTTTAACTTCCTAATACCAAAATACAAATATGAACACAGCAAGCTGGCAAAGATTCCAAATTCTACACCTTAATATGTTTATGACTATCATTCCCAAGTCACTACATATATTAAATTTGAAATCACATGTCATAATACTCTGGATTATGAATTCTAATATGTGAAATTAAGCTAGCCTAATTTAGTCTGGAGAACTGCATGATGATAGACAAGCAAAATCATTTTGAAAAAAATTGTACTAAGAAGAAACTATTACCAAAACAACATATTTTTATCAGCTACCCATATTGTAGGTATAAATAACTCCCAAAAATATGAATGACTGCACGATATAAAAAAAGTCCTGGCACTGGGGGCTCAAGCCCGCGAGGTTTCTATGTTGCACCAATTTTTACCTGCGCCTGGGAGCATCTGGTGAGTCTGCGGGAGCAACTCCACGGGCTACAGAGGCCAGGAACTCTTGCCTTTTCTGCTGCACAAGGCAAGCTGCTCTGATGATTTTGTGGCGGGGAGTACGGAGATAAGGCCTATTGACTTTTTGGGCAAGGTCTTCAGTGACCATTTCTAGGTCTGTCTACAAAATGGAGAACCAAGAGGTAGAAGAAGCTGAATGGGTTAGTAAGCAGATACAAAGCATATCTGGTTTCTTAGTCAAGTCAAATTCTTTTGAAGTCAGAAATTACATTTTGAAGTAATTTCTCATTTAACATTTTTTCTATTCTGTATATTTTTCAGGTTATGAAAGGATGATATTTTAAGTCATCATGAATGCAAGAAGATAGCATCCATTTGATAGACACTTATAATAAGGCACTGGTGCAAATCTCCAAGTAGTAGAGAAAGACACCATTTAGAACAAATGTACAGTCCATTCAGGCCACTGCATACTCTAGCACACTGCTGCTGCAGTGGAAATGATGTGAGCTGAAGGAAGCTAAGACAAGGCACGACTGCTGTGGCCTTAAAAGAAATACAGAATATAAAACAGTGGAGGGTATAGCTTAAAAGTTCAGAACAAAAAACACCAGGAAATTGTGGTGGCCTCCAATTAGGAGGATGATGTAATGAGTTTGGTGAGTTTTGGGACTGGCTTAGGAGGTTTTGTTTTAAACATGTAACATTCTGAGTTCTACTTCTGAAATAAAATGACAAAGATTAACTTTCATGTAGTTTGTTTCATCTCTAAATATAAAACCTCCATTTTTATATAAGAAATAGGCCACATTCTACCTTGACCAGTCTGAAATAAATTCATGCTTATAGAAATGTTACACAGTTCAGAACTCATTCAAACTCACACTGACAAATTTAAATATAAAGAAACTTTAGTTCATTAAGGTACTTTCCACTTTAGTTCATTAGGGTAAAGTTATTTAAAAATACAAACAAAACTGTTTTACTACTCATACTTAATGTCAAAACTATTTAAAACGGCATCTTACTTGCATTAGTTCAAAAATTTCTTTCTTTGTGCTTTTAGGTTCTAAGAAAAACCCATATGGATAAGAACACTTGAGGATGCGTCGAGTTTTTAGGAGGACATGCACTGCATCTTCTATGAAAGTGGTATCTGGACAGCCTCCTTCAGCTGCAAAGGAATTGAACACAGTGAATGTTTCTGTAAATATATAGTTTGACTAAACTAAAATCCTAGATTTTAGTGTGAAAGGCACAGGTCCCTGCAGCCAGAAGCCACGAACACACATATTTTTCTGGAGTGTCTTCTAATATGATCAGGAAACAGTATAGCTCTGGGTCCACCCAAAGGTACTTACTTCATAAAAATGGTCAGATTATCCCTGACAGGAATTTTGCTGCTGAAGAATTTGTATAAATGCTTTTGTTAAGTTGCTCGCTTAAAAAAAAAATCGTAATTATTCCTCTGTAAAAGCAATAATGTAAAGAAAAAAAATAAATGCCGAGGAACTGGCTAAATAAGACTAAAAGCCATCAGGGAGTAAAAAAGAAGGGAGGAAGAGTAAGGAGGATAGAGAAAAAACTGTCTTGATAGAGTAACACCAAGATATCATCATAACATTCTATTTTTAAACTATAAATAAGACAAAATTAGGCTGTCAAATCTAAATTGAAGTATTAGTGAATATCAAATTCAGCATACCATTAGGAAAATACTACACATGCATGTACAAACTGACATGGAACATCCAAATATATCTACAGACATGTTGTGGAATATTTGTTTAACTAGGCAAAGATGTGTTACATTTGTTTAGATGGAGAGATGTGTTCCTTTGCCTGCCTAAGGCACCTGATTGATCTAATAAAAAGCTGAATAGCCAATAGCAGTAGAGGGAAGGGCAGGACTGGTGAACAGAGACAAATAAGTAGTAGGAGGAATATAGGCTCGAAAGAAAAATGGGAGAGAAGAGAACAAGGAAGAAAGAGAGGGAGACGCCCAGGGCCAGATAGCTAATAGCCAGCCAGACACGGAGTGGGCCAGAAAGAAAGGAAGGAAGGAAAAGAGGAAGGAAGGGAGGGAGGAAAAAAGTCCCAAGGCAAAATGTAGATGAAGTGAAACAGGTTAATTTGAGTTTTAAGAGCTAGTGAGACAATATAAGATAAGGTCAAGCACTCATAGTTAATAATAAGTCTCTGTCTCATGATTTGGGGGCTGGTTGGTGGCCTAAGAGAAACCCTGCTACATGTACACCATGTCTCTAGGTATGTGTAGTAAAATATAAAAAGAACTCAACATCCCTTGCCTTCCAGTATAACATATGTGAAATGTCTAAGAAGCAGACTGCTGTCATTTTCCAATTGTTATAGCTTCTACTTTTCAGCTTTACTCTGCTGCCTGGAATCTCTAATATGAATAAAAGTAGTAATTTGCATTTACTGTTTATTGTTATGTCAGACGCAGTTCTAAACACGACGAAATATGCACCTGTGAGACTTTTTTTTCTTCCTGCCTCATAAGAACATTTTTCGAGTTTGTATTAAGTACAGTAGAGTCACATAACCTCTAAACATTACACACTAATAATTAACAAGGAGACCAGACCAGGAGTGACACTTGGCCTCCACTAATTTATTTAACTTTTTAAATGTCTTGTTAGCAAACTATTTTCACAAAAAAAGAAGATAGGTGTAAATTACTTTATAAACTGAGATAAATATAAGAGATTACACTTTTATGTTTGAAATGTGCTTTTAATATATAAACTATGAATCCTCAAAAACAAGCAAACTAGAACTAATGCTCTGTGTAGCTGGTGTGAATACTCACAAGTTGGGCCCTCTCAAGACAACTTTGCTTCTTGAGTTCAGTTCTCCCCAAAATCTGTATGACGTCTGAAGCAGCTCTGAGTACAATTTTATGTGATGATTGGGCAGCATGTATACTTGCCTCCCGGAAGACCTTTAGGATCCGTTCACTTTTGCCAACACTAGAGCACCAGTGCTGGCACAGGGTAAGCAAAATTACGGGGTGGTTTTGTCTGGTAACAGCAGAGGCCACATTATGAGTCTCCGGTAGACACTAATATGCTAACATGCACGCAGGGCTTAAGAGAACTTAGGACAATGGCAGAAGCAGTTCACAGGATCTACTGTCCTCCTCAGGGGCCTTCCAATCTACCATCACCACTGAATTGTCTTAACATACATACATACACACACACACACACACACACACACACACACACACACACACACACACACACACACACAATATAGGACTTACTTTCTTTGAGAGCTCTACTCAATTGTTCCATCTTTTCTTTGGCTGTTTTAAGAAGGCGTTGTTCTAACTAAAGGAACAGAAATAAAATAATTCATTTATTTATTTATTTTAAAGGCTGGGTCTCACTGTGTAGCACTTGCTGTCCTGAAACTTGCTCTGCTCTGTAGACCAGGGCTGACCTTGCACTCACTCTACCTCCTGAGCACTGAGATTAAAAGCATGTACCACCACACCCAGCCTCTTTACTCTTAACAGTGTTTTAGTTCATCTGTAATGGTTTGGGACATACCTGATAACTATGCTCATGGTTTTTATATCTCGTGTAGTAGTGCATAAATCTGTCAAGTTCCTGAAACCGTTTATGCTTCTTCTCAGCCTAGGAAACAAAAGTACATAAATGACTTTTGCTAAAACTATATTAAAATTGGTTTTAGAGGGATTAATGTCTTATTAGTAATGGGTAGTAATTCATGCAAATGTGTTAGCTATTTTGTTGCTACAATATAATGACCTATACTTTTTAAAGGTGCTTGTTTGATATATAGGTTCTCCTGGAAAATGGAAGCCAACAAGATCGCCAGGCAAAAGTTGGAAGAATGGGAGTGGGGATGGGGGTGGAGGTATGGGTGGGGGTGGGCAAAAGGGAGAGGGGGAGGGAGAAGGGGAGAACTGGGGAGAGCTTGGGGGAGTGGGAGGGTGTAGATGGAGGAAGGGTGGATATTGGAGAAGGGAATAAGGTATCTATATTAAGGGAGTCATTTTAAGATTGGCAAGAGACTTGTCTCTAGAGGGGATCCCAGGTGTCCACAGGGATGTCCCCAGCTAGGTACTTGGGTAGCAGAGGAGAGGGTCCCTGAACTAGCCTTATCCCATAGTTACATTGATGAATATCTTGATCATCACCATAGAAATTTCACCTGATGGATGGAGATAGAGCCAGAGACCCACATTCACATCAGAACAAAGGACTGAGCTCCCAATGTCCAGTTGAAGAGCAGAATGGGGGAGAAGATGAGCAAGGAAGTCAGGACTGCGAGGGACTGGCCCACCAGCTGAGACAGTGTGCCTGATCTATTGGGAGCTCATCAAATCCAGCTGGACCAGGACTGAATGAGCATATGACCAAACTGGAATCTCTGAATGTGGCTGCCAATGGGGGCTGACTGAGAAGCCAATGATAATGGCACGGGGACCTATCTCTTCTGCATGTATTGGCTTTTTGGGAACCTATTCTATATGGATGCATACCTTCTTAGACCAGGATAGAGTGGGAAGAGCCTTGGGCTTCCCACAGGGCAGGGAACCCTGCCCCCTCTTAAGGAAGCAAGAGGAGGAAGGAGGGGTATTGGGGAAGCGGGAGGGCCTGGGACAAGGGGAGGAAGTGTAAATTTTTCTTTTAACAATAAAAATAAATAAATAAATAGAAGTATAAAAATATAAAGGTGCTTGTTTGTAGTCTTGGTGATAACGCCACATCTTTAATATTTGATCACTGCTATAGAAGATTTGTATTCCTTCAAAATTCACATTGAAGCCCTAAAACAAAATGTACTTGCATGTGGTGACAAGATCTAGGAGGGGTGACAGGTTAAGTGAGACCATTATAGCTCTATCGTAATGCAAATGCTGCCTAGGGACACCAGAGATCTCTTGTTCTATTTCCCAGTCATCATGACCAGAAAGTGGGGCCTGTTGGCAGGCCAAGATGAGCATCCTCACCGAGAACAAGTTAGAATAGGTGGGGCTTTGTAGTCACTACAAGGAAGAGAGTTTTTTTTTTTCTTTTTTTCTTTTGAGACAAGGTTTCTCTGTAGCTTTGGAACAAGCTCAAACCACATAGATCCACCTGCCTCGGCCTCTCCAGTGCTGGGATTAAAGGTGTGCGCCACCACCGCCGGCTAAATTTCTGTTGTTTAAGCTGTCTAGACTAGAAAGCTAGAGAAATGGCTCAGTGGTTAAGAGCACTGGCTGTTCTTCCAAAGGACCCAGGTTCGATTCCTAGTAGCCACATCTGTAACTCTAGCCCCAGGAATCTAGCACCCTGACTGTGGACACAAGGTATGTACATGGTGCATAGACATATATGCAGGCAAAACACCCATGTACATAAGATAAACAATGAAAAACCCATCTAATCTATGAGACAAATATAATAAAACAACTGTTAAGGCTGGAGAGATGGTTCCGTGATTAAGAGCACCACCTGCTTTTCCAGAGATACAGGTTCAGTTTCTAGCATGCAAATGGCAGCTTACAACTGCCTGTAATTCCAGTCCTAGGTGACCTGACACTGTCTTCTGGTCTCTGTGAGCACCAGGCAGGCTTGCATTTTGTACAAAACAGTCACACACATAACATACATTAATCAATTAAAAAAGGAAACATTCCCTCCTTGTACCTGACTGGAAAAAAAAAAAGATGTATGTTATAACACATACTATATTGCTGACATTATGTTAAAGTTGGTTTTAAATCTTTACAAAGGCAGGCTGGAACTGGAATTTTCTTATCTTCATCAAAATAAAAAAAGGAAAAATTTAAAGGATAAAAGTTCCCAGTTGATAGTGTTTTTGTCTGAAGGGTACTCTAATGTGTATTCAGTGCAATGCTTCATTATGACAAAGACAGGGAGTTCTCTCCAACAGGAGCTTAGCCAAGAAGTGCTCAGGGGTGTCACCTCCACAGTCATCTCCTTGGACTGCTCCTCTACATGCTGAATGACTTCATAGCGAGTACACCTGTAGTAACCACCAGTGGAAGAACTATGTTTCTTCCATTCTTCTAGGCAGATCCAGCAAAAGTCATACTTGCACTGTAAAAGAAAACACACATGCGGCTATCTCCATTAAAAATTCACTCATTAAGTAGATCACAATTAAAAGATAATGACAAAAGTATAATAAAAAATTCATCTTTTTATGATTATGGGTTCTGCATCAGAAGATCTTTACCCATTCCAAGTCTACAGTCTCTTGATTCTTTTACCAGGACTTCTTGTACTGGTTTGCTTATTGTTTAAACATTAAAACCTTGGGTATATCTTGTCCAGTATGAACTCAACTGTAGAGCTGTCTAGTTATTGCAATACCATGTTCTAAATATTTCTTGTTTTTTCATTCATTATATATTGTCATTAACACACATTAAATCCCTATGTATGCATCTATTTCCTAGGCTTGCTTTCTATTGTATTTCATACTCCATGTGTTCATATGCCGTACCAGAGTGTTCCAACTACTACAGCCTCACAGCATATTATCTTACAAGGCTACTTTCCCCTTATGGGAGTTTTCAACGTTTTCTTAGTTAAGCTTGCTCTGATTTGCCATATGAACATCTGAATTACAGATGCAGAAGAACAAGCTGCTGGCATTTTTGTTTACATCTTTTTATTTAAGATGTTGTGTTTCTATTTGTCATATTTGATTTAAAAAGGATTTTAAAATATTTTCAATAAAAGCCTTGTGTATTTATTAAGCTCATTTCTAGATTCAGAAGGTCTATATATGCCATCTAGATGTTGCTAGGAGATACAGAGGTTATTATTTTCTGCACATTAATTCTGTATTTTGCTTCTAAGCTGAATTTTTGTTGCTGGTAGTACTTTTTCCTTTTTCAGTTGATTCTTGTAAGTTTTCTAGTATGTAATCATGCCATCTGTAAATGAGATAGGTTGTTTTTTTTTTTTTTTTTTTTTTTAAGACAGGGTCTTGCAACATAGCTCAGATTAGCCTTGCATTCATGACTCTTCTACTTCAGCATGTGAATGCTGGGACTACAGGTATGTGCCACCACACACAGCTTTGATGTTCAGGCACTTTATGACCATATTTCTAGGTTTCACACTCTCCTTTCTTGTTCTTGATTGCTTCTAATCTCTATATTAAATATCCTGTTCTCTCTCTTTTCTCCCTTTATTGCCTATCTGAAATCCTTCAACTTCCTGCCTTGTTATGTTACCTTAGTTTACCTTCATTTTTCTTTAAAAACTACCTTTTGGATTGCCACATTGGTCATTATTTTTAAAAATTATTTTCTGTCTTAAAAGCTTCTTACTGGTATTTAATTTGCTTTTTAAAAAGCCAGAACCACATCCTTAATTTACTGTTTATTTTGTATTGTTTTAAATGAACAAGACTACAATGATTTTAGCTGTAACATTCAGGCTCTGATAATGTGGTATTATTATTTCCATAAATTCTTTGAGTTATTTGAAAGATTAAATATTTTTATGGTCTTTAATAACTTCATAATTAATTTCAAATTTATCTCTATGATCAAGATTATTACTTGATCTAATTTTTTATCTTCTTTGATTACAATAATCATTTAAAATTATTGATTATAACAGGCAACACTTAAAGATTATTAACTGTTTTTCTCTGATGATCCATGGTCGATTGGGAGAAGACCACTGTTGCAGGAATTATTTTGGATACATACATGTATCTACTGTAGTAATTATGACACTTCTCTATAACTTCTATTTCTTCACTACTTTTTGGTTTCCCTATAGTCATGGAGAGTGAACTGAATTAAACTCTTTGCATTCATTTAGCACTTACTATACATTTATTCAATAAAATGTGAATTTGTTTCAAAGTTCTATACAAATTCTTTTCCTGGTTGGTAAAACCAAACTTTGTGCCTGCTTTGATACAAATACTCTGTGATGTGGCTTTATTTCTCAAAAATTTATAAATCAACTAGACATTACCACCTATAGTAGAAAACCAATACATAACCTTATTAAAACTTTTATATGTCAATACTTTTTATTTTTTGGGTTTTAACACTAGTTTTCCATGGTGTCAGATTAAATAATTTAAAATATTTAAGAATGAAAGATTTACATCCTGAGTGAGGTAACTCAGACACAGAAAGACAAACATGATATGTACTCATGTACACAAAGCATAATTACGCTACAATCTATAGACTATGGAGGCTAGGTAGAAGGGCTCTGGGAGAAGACGCATGGATCTCCCTGGAGAGGGGAAATAGAATAAATTTGGCTGTTGGACTGGGGGCAGGTAGGGATGAGAAGAGGAGGGATTGGAGGGATTAAGTGAGGGGGGAAGAGACTACTGGAATTGGTGGGGGGCACTTGCATGGCAATATGGAAACCTAGTGCAGTGGAAATTCCTTGGAATCCACGAAGTTGACTTTGGCGAGGACTCCTAGTAATCAGGCAAGGCTTCCATTAGTAGGACTGGGACATCAACCCAACCACAAGACCTTCAATCTATAATCTGTCCTGGGGCAAAGATGGTTTAGAGCTTGAGGGAGTGGCCAACCAACACTGGTCTAACTTGAGGCCCATGCAATAGGAGGGAACCCATGACTGACACTGTCTGCATGGCCAACAACCAGATGGAGGATGGATAACCCAGAGACCTAAGGTAGAATCAAAAAGGGCTGGCAATGGCATGGGGACCTATCTCTTCTGCATGTCTTGGCTTTTTGGGAACCTAGGCTATATGGATGCACACCTTCTTAGGCTGGGCTTCCCACAGGGCAGGGTATCCTGCCCCCTCTTTAGGAAGCAGGGGGAGGGAGGTAGTGGGGGAGCAGGAGGGCCTGGGACAAGGGAGTAAATGTAAATTTCTCTTTTAACATTAAAAAAAGGGCTGGCAAATTAAAAAAAATATATTCCTGATAATATTGTTATACTCAGAGATTGGTGCCTAGCCAAATCATCATCAGAGAGGCTTCCTCAGGCAGCTGATGAGAGCAGATGCAGAGACCCACAGCCAAACATTATTAGGTGGAAAAAGAGCCCAAACTGGAGAACTCCATCAGGTACCTCCCCTCACAGATTGGGGAATCCTGCAGAAGGGTGGGAGGAAAGACTGTAGGAGCCAGAGGGATGGGTCTGTGCCAGATCATCTACATACATGCTGTAGTTGTTTAGCTTGAGGTGTTTATGGGATGGGACTTCTAACAATGGGAGTGAGGGTATCTCTGAGTCTTTTGCCTGCTCTTGGGACCCCTTTCCGCATACTGGTTTCTCTTGTCTAGCCTTTATATGAGGGGAGGTGCTTAGCCTTACTGTAACTTGATATGCCATGTCTGATTGATATCCCTGGGAGGCCTTCTCCTTTCTGAAGGGAAACAGAGATTTGTGCCTAGTCTTGCCAGGTTTGGTTGATATCACTGGGAAGCCTGGTCTTTTCTGGAAGAGTAGAAGATCTGGGGGAGAAGGATGGTGAGGAGGCCTGGGAGAAGTAGAAGGAGGGGAGGGTGCAGCTGGAATGTATTGTATAAGAGAAGAATAAATTTAAAAGAGTGATATGGGATACCCCTCTGTAAATATGTTTTACTACCATTGGTTAATAAAGAAGTTGCTTTGGCTTATGGCAGGTAGGCTTATGGCTTATAGAGGTAGGTGGGAAATCCAAACAGATAAAGGGAGAAAGAAGGTGGAGTCTGAGAGATAACAAGAGCTGCAGCTGCCAGAGAAACAAGATGTGAGATAGCACCATGGTCATGTGGCAATACAGATTATTAGAAATGGGTTAATCGAAGATGTCAAGGCTAGTTAGTAATAAGCCTGCATCATTGGCCAGTTTGTAATTAATATTAGGCCTCAGAGTGGTTATTTGGGAATTGGCAAGTGGGAGAGAAACCTCCAGTTACAAATGGTATGCGAATGTGAGGCTCCCAAATTTTCATAGGGCCTGAGGAAAAAAAAAAAGATGAGGGAAGTTCTAAATGCACAGAAATGGATCTAAACTGGGCTTCCAAGTTTCACAGTCTCATGCCAGCAACAGTAGAGAGACTGCAACAACAGCTGCATGCAAGACAGAGCCGCGCCAGCTGCCATGCGCTTAGTGATGCGGTGGGTTTCTGCAGTCTCACACAGGCCTCGGTACAGAGAGGCTTAATCAAACTGCGTGGCAGATTTAGCTTTTTCTCATACAGAAAGAAAAGGTTTGTGGGCCAATGGCAGCATTGAGGTGTCGCTTGTTGCTACCTCTGCCATGTTGAAAAGCCAAGTGGGGTGGAACCAAGAGCCAACAAAGAGCTTGCTTTGGTCCTAGCCACAACTGCTTACTAGCATAAACCAATAATCAAACAATGATTACACATACATAATAAAGACAGATTCAGAAAAAAAAAGCCCTCTACAGTGGTCACAGTGTGTTTTAAAAATGTACGTAGGCTTGGGAGAGAGAGCTATAAAAAGAAATAGTTTAAAAAATAAAAGTCTTTAAAGAGATGGTAAAAATAATATAAAAGAAAAAGCCATGTAGTAATAGAAAATACACAAGGAATCTGGATCATGTATAGTAAGTACTGTGTTGATTTTGAATTTTTTAATGGCTGATAAGATGACAAGGGACAGCTGCTGAGAGACATGGTATTGAAAAAGAGACTGATAAAATATGCCAACCTAAATATTTTAAAAATGCCTTAACTTTAAAACAGATGTCAAAAATATATTTGTAAAATGGAACTTAAAAGAAGCATTACTTTGGAGAAGCCATTTTGTTTTTGGAAACAAAAGGTTAGGGATTTGTTCCAGGTTAAGATAGGCCAGATTTGGTCAAAAGAGACTGCCTGAACTTTGAGAGGCGATATATATCAACAAAGGGTACAACTGATCTTCTCAGGGCTTGGTCATTGTCTAAAAATTTTATCA
>JAQHUG010000514.1:220744-238129 GCA_028555095.1 Dicrostonyx torquatus | reverse complement strand
TAGACCAGGCTGGTCTCGAACTCACAAAGATCCGCCTGCCTCTGCCTCCCGAGTGCTGGGATTAAAGGCATGCGCCACCACCGCCCGGCATTTTTCTTTATTTTATTTTATTTTTATTTATTTATTTACTTATTTTCAATTTAGTGTTTTAAAAGACTAGCCAATTGTTTATATAAAATACTCTGAACTGATTTTTGGTATTTTTTAAAATACTTTTTCTGATTAATTTGATTGTGTCACTTCTTTTGAATTTTACCACTCAAGGACTAGAAAACTGGGCTTAAGAGAAAAAAAAATCACTCACAAACTTATAAATTTGGTAAAAAAAAATGCTTAGGACAGCTGAGTAGGGTGGCAGATACCTGAATCTGAGCTGTTTAGGAGGCAGAGTCAGGAGAGCACCAGTTTCAAGTCAGCCTGGGTAAGTGAGTATTAAAACTGTCTTAAAAATGGTTATGTCATTGTTATTTTTTGTTGTACAAAGCAAATAGAGTAACCCTGGAGTGTGACACAAGTATAGTGAGTAGGCACCTAGGCTTCTCTTGGCTATGGGGATTTTCAGTACAATCTTGGTTTGGTGCCTCTTCGGCAGGGAAGTACAGGTGGACATTCTTTATTCTAGCCTGTTTTCTAACATTCTTTCTATCTTTCTGAATCAAAATTTCATTTGGACAATTCAAAGAAAAAATTTTAAGTTGCAGTCTATCTATCTCTGTCCAAGAGAAATATCATGCATCCCATTCGCTAATCTTACACTTCTTTCCTCCTCTTCCCATGGGATCCTTATCATGTACAAGGAAAGTCTCTCCTAGGTTCAACATTAACCTCATTTTGCCAGTCAGGGCTCTTACCCTCCCTCCAGAGTAGAAAATTATCTGTGGGTCAGTTCTAAAATGGTGAGGGACAAAGTTGTGCTGTCCCAACTGAAACACTGCCTCTGGAAGAGGGCAATTCAGGAAGAAGATGATATTCACAAGTCTCAGGAATCCCTGAAAGACAAGATTCACAAGGCCCTGTCCCTAAGCTTACATCAGAAGTCACAACTACTGGGGTGTGGGCTCTGACATCCGCCAGGCTGGCACGGCCATGGCTTGAATACCTTGGTAGCTGGAAAGCTAGCAACTTAGAAAGACAAAAGGTAAAGGGCTTGGCTCCGGCCTTCCTTTTTACATGTAGATTGCCCAGGAAGGAGTTGCTGGCTCCAAAGCTGGTGAGATATGCAAATGTATGGATGAAAGGTGTGGTGTCCCTGGAAAAGGAATGTGAATAGAGAATTCCTGAGGGTGGAGGAGCAATTCAGGTTTGGGCAGAGCTTGGGGGAGAGAAATAAACGCAAGGTCATGCGGTAAAGGACAAGAAGTCCTGAGCTGCCTTTGAACGATGATGGTGTGAAAGTCTGTTTCTTCCATGCTCCTCCGAGAACACGCTTAGGGCAAAGCACCAGTTTCTATGTTGGGGCGACGGTCCCCGACACTGGGGAGAAAAGACACTCCAACCAGCTGAGCTGAATTTCCTCATGACACAGCTGCCTTTGTGCCCACCATGCGACAAGAAGTCCCAAAAAAGCCACCAGATCACTAAGCTAGATTGAGTGGATTTGGTTCTCTGGTCTGCCATAGGTGCCCCGTCTGGGCTAAATAGATATCTGTTCAAACGGGCCCTTGAAATGTGATACAAGTAATTCTAACTATAAATTCCCCTATAGTAACTCTAAGAAAGAAAAAAAAATGGTTGTTTGATAATTAATGATGGTGGAGGAAGAAACTGAAGAAAATATCAGAAGATGGAAAGCTCTCCCATATTTATGGATTGGTAGGATTAACATAATAAAAATGACCAACCTAAAAAAAAATCTACAAATTGAATGCAACTCTCAATAAAATTCGAACACAATTCTTCATATATCATGAAATAACAATTTTTCATCTTCATATAGAAATACAAAAAATCCAGGGTAGCTAAAACAATCCCAAATAATAAAAGGACTTATGGAAGTTTTGCCATCCCAATCTCAAATTATACTACAGAGCTATAGTAATAAAAACATCATGATATTAGCACAAAAGCAGAAACACTGATCAGTGGAAGCAAATTGAAGACCTACACATAAATTCACACACCTATGGATACCTGGTTGTGACAAAGAAGGCAGAAATACACACTGGGAAAAAAAAAAGCATCTTCAACAAGTGGTGCTGGTCAAACTCTATGATTTATAAAGCCAAATAAGTTGGTTACACAATGGTTTACGTCATATTTCCTGGGAGGGAGTCTAGTTGTGTTCAACAGAGAAGACAATGTCAGACCACAGTCACAATGTTATCCCATCCAGGTACAGTTTGATAAACCAATGTGCTTACTGGGGAATCACTTATAGGAACATAGGTAAGCATGGATGATGACTAAAACTGCTGCAACCCCTAACTTCTATTACACAAGGAACATGCAAACATTCCCTGCCAGTTTCCTGTGGTGGATTCAATGAGAAATGTTCCCTATTTGTGGCATTGTTTGGGAGGCTTAGCTGATATGGCCTTGATGGAGGAAGATGTCACTGGGGGCAGGCTTTGAATGCTAAAGGCCTTGTCTTACTCCAGTTCATTCTCTTTGCTTCATGCTAGTTGAGAAGATGCAAACTTTGAGCTTGTGGCTCTAGCTGCCATGTGCTGCCATCAGGGACACTTCTCTCTCTGGAACCCTAAGCACAAAAACACTTCTTCTTTCTCTTGCTTGCTCATGGTGTTTTATCACAGCAATAGAAGATAATTAATATATATCCTTTAAAAATATTTCTCCAAATACTTGCTTTGCATATTCAAACCACATACTTAGGCCATATTCTGTTTTAGAATAAAATAGTATGCTAGACGAATTACATCTGTTAGCATAGCAATCTTCAGGCAACTAGGAAACAATGGCACTGCATTTTCTTTAAACTCCTGTGTCTATTTACATCCACCTGATCTGAACTACCGCCTGCACAGCTCCATCACTCACCACAGCACCCTGCACTGAGGACTCAATTTCAGGCCTTCAGTACGCCATGCGGATTCACAAAGCTACTTCACCCTGCCCATTAGTGTGCTTCTTATTTTGGTCCACAAGAAGAGCACTGACGCGGTTTCAAATGTGCAATTTAAGCATCAAATCTGTTCCTCTTCTGCTGAGATGACTGCCTCCATGCTCCTCTTTCCCCACAGTTCATCACAGGAATAATATTCCCTTACAATATCTATGACACTTATATTATTGAAAACATAAGTGTTAAGAGCGCTGATAGTATCTAAATTTTATATTCCAACACAAACAGTACTTAAATAAGGAAGACACCACTTAAAAATAAACAAATTACTAACTTTTCTTAGCATTTCTACTGAGCATGAGACAAGTACTTCTAGAATTCCACTGAACATCTCCAACCATTTATCCTGCAAGTGCCACACATTCAACATGTCTACATCAAGGGCCATTCTTTTTTTTAGAAAGCACCATCTTTATCTGAACTTGCTAATGGTATAATAGTCTATCTTATGACACAAATTAAAAACCTCAACTTCTCAATCACTGGTCTCTCCATCTTTTAAGGTAGCCCGACAGTTACCAGCTATTCTGATAAAAATAGGTTTGATAAACACCATGTTTACTTACCTTAACAGGAAATAGTTGCTGTCAAATACTTTAGAAAATGGAAATTATTACAAAGAAAATACATTTATTTGTTAAATATGGGAATTGCTATTAGGAAAAATGTAAAAAGGAATCCCTCAGAAATTCAAATCTATTCTGTCACTTGATATACATGCCTTATGTCACTCAATCCAGGGGTCATCTCATCTGTAAAACAGGATTACTACCATCACTTCATATCCTTTCCACAACAGAGCAGAGATAATGTATTTATAGAAGTTTTAGTATCTGAATCAACTAAGCAGGTGTCCTGGCTCATTTTGTGTGCCAATTTCACACAAGCTAAAGTCATCAGGGACGAATCAATCTCAGTTGAGGAAACGCCTCCATGAGATCCAGCTGTAAGGTATTTTCTTAATTAGTGATCAAGGGCGAGGGCCCAGTTCATGGTGGGTAGTGCTATCCCTGGGCTGGTGGTCCTGGGTTTTATAAGAAGCAGACTGAGCAAGCTAGGGAAAGCAAGCCTGTAAGTAGCCGCCCTCCATGGCCTATGCATCAGGTCTTGCCTCCAGGTTCCAGCTCTCTGTTCTGACTTCCTTCAATGATAAACTACAATGCTGAAGTGTAAACCAAATAAATCAACCCTTCCTTCCAATTTGCTTTTTGGTCATGGTATTTTGTCATAGCAACAGAAACCCTAACGAAGGCAGAAGGGCTCATAGAGATGGAAGTGGAGAGCATGGGGCCTGCGTGGGTCTGCATCAGGACCTCTGTGTACATGTTATGGTGTTAATTTGGTGTGTCTGTGGAACTCCTAACAGTGGGAACACATGTACCTATGAATCTTTTGTCTGTTCTTGAGATTTTTTCCCCCCACCTACTAGGTTGTCTCGTCCTGCTTGATATTAGGGCTTTTGCTTTGCCTTATTGTATCCTATTGTGTTGTGTTTGGTTGTCTCTTGAAGGCCTGGTCCTTTCTGAAGGGAAATGGACGGGGAGTGGATCTGGGGGAAAGGAGAGCTGGGAGAAGTAGAGGGAGGGGATGTGGAGGTCAGAATATATTGTATGAGAGAGGAATCTATTTTCAATAATAAAAAAGTCTCAGGGTTTAAATAAATATACAGAACTGCATAGAACCAAGAAATTAATATTTTACTGGAAGTTTCGGGGAAATAAGTGTTTTTCTTACTACAGACCATAATGCTTATCTTGTAAAACAAGGTGGCCCACTAAAGGATGAAAAGGGCTTGGTGAGAAGGTTAAATGTGACCCTCTCTTGCACCTTAGGTTAAAGTGTCTTGTTACAAAGCAAAGATCTGCCTGTGATTCTGCCCTGTATAAACCCATCTCCAAAAGGATCTACGTGAGAGAGGCCATGCTAAACATGGGGCCTGACATGAGCAAATTTGAAAATTTCTCTTAAATAAAGATTATGAGAAATATGACATTATCTTTTGAATGCCCACAGGAAATATGTAGCAAGTTCCACTTACGTTCCTCTGGCTTCATTTCAGTTATTTTTTGTAGCCAATTTTTCCATGTTTGGCAGTCACAAGGCTCATGTGCTTCACCAAGGCACTCCCTAAAACACAAAACAGGAAAGCCATTGAAAAAATAGTCCTCATCACTATCTGCAATCAAATATGTGATGGCAAATATTAATCCAATTTTAAAACTGAAAAAACTAAGGCACAAATGAGATATGAAGCATTTCAAAAATGGATTTGAAACTGGGATTCCAAAGCTAGACAACCTCAGTTCAGTCTCTCAACACAGCATGGTTACACACTGCAGCTGTAGGAGCTACAAAACAGCTATCACCACTTCTAGCCTTTCTCAGACTCCTAATCATTGTTCCTCAGGTATGTTCTTTGTCAGCAGCACTGCCATTCTCTCAGAGACTCCTTAGAGCAGAAATCTGCTAACTGTAGAGTTTGAGAAGCTCTGTGTAAGGAGCTCTTCTAGTTTCATCTACCTGTGTCCACTCACTGCAGACCCTGCCCCCAGAGCTGGGGTTACAGACACCTGCTTTTATGTGGGGGTTAGGGATCCAAACCCAGGTCCTTATGTTTGCACAGCAAGTACTTAATCCACACAGCCATTTCCCCAGCACTAAAAAGTCATATTTGAATAGTTACGTTTACCTCCAAAATCTATGGAAACTGCCAGTGCAAGCAACCAAAAGTTACTTTTACAGGGATCTTGGAAATTAGATATAAATAACTAAAAATATCAATCATTCATTTGTAACTCAATTACACTTTCCTTCTATGAATATATTAGAGTTCAAATATTAAAAGAGTCTAAACCCTTTATAAAATCACTCATTTTGATTCAACATGGTGTAATATTGTGTTCTAGAAAGTGTCATTAGGGAAAGAGACTCCAAAAGCTGGACATCTTAACACCACTGCTACCACCTTCTTAAATAAAAATCTTATTTGTAAAGGTTAAGTTTGCTAAGACACACCAGTTGGCTTAGATAATGCCTTACAAACTAAGCGGTAATATTTCATTATATTTAAAATGTACTGATAATGATTTTACTTCATACTCATTAGCATAATTATTATCAAGACTAGAAATAACAAGTGTTGGTGAGGATTTAAAAAACTGGAACCCTTGGGCACTGCTGATACTGGAGTAGGAGGGTCTTCTGTATTTCTGTGCTTTGATTGGTTAAATAAAGACTTTGTCTGACTTGTAAGATAGGTCAGACCTTAGGTGGGCGGAGTAGACAGAAAGGAAGTTCTGGGAAGAGAAAAGGAAGAGAGCCAGACGCCATGAGCCACTGTCGCAGATGGATGCAGGTTAGACCTTTTCCGGTATGTCACCACGTGGTGACTTACTGACTTTTATAATGGGTTAGTTTATGAGGTGAGGGCTAGCCAAGAAGAGGGTGGTGATGGTGGGCCAGGCAGAGTTTAAATGAATACAGTCTCATGTGATTATTTTGGGCATAAGCAAGCAACCAGTGGCTGAGCGGGCCAGCGGCTGGGGGCTGGGAGCTAGGCGGCTGGGGAACACAACCCACACCTCTCCCCTAATTACAACACTGATACAAATGCTAATGCTGATGTAGCGGTCTGGGCAACAGCTTAGCGGTTTTCTACAAAGTGTAACAGAACTACTGTCTAACTCAGAAATCTCATGCTCAGGTATTGTATTATGATGTGATTCTTTACTGTGACAAAGTACAGCATGGCAGAAGCATCTTAGGGAGAGGCAGGTTTACTCTGAGTTTAAGCAGGGAATTCATCATCACGGTAGAGAAGGCATGGGGCTGGGTCCCACCTGTGGCACAGCCAGCAACCCACTTCCTCAGGCTTAGGCCCATGTCTCAGAGGCTCCATAAGGCCCCCAAACAGTGCATCAGCTTGGGACCAGGGCTCAAACACATGAACTTCATTTTGCTAAAGGAAATAAGCAAGATACAAAAAGATAAAAACTGCATGATTTCACTACTATTAAATGTAGAGTAGGCTAATTTATAGACAAAGAAGACAAAACAATGACTTTGTCAATGGTTGTTGGGGAAAGAAAGAAGCAGAAGTGCTCTTTCATAGTCACAGATTCTCTGGGGATCATGAGAAAGGTAAGGGGTGGGAGTCGCACTTTTAAAAGCTACTCAAAACTGCTAGGCTGTTTAAAAACACTAGTGCACGTGCTATATGCTGTGGTAACTGCAAACTTTCACTGCACACCTGTACTCGCGCACAGAAGTAAGGAGTACATGCTATAGCCAGAGAGAAGCAGTGCTCCCATCTGGTGCTTGAGAAGTCATTGGAATGCAGACGTACATTTCTTGGCACTCATTCTTTTTTTAAAGCCTAATTGTTAATTATGTTTTAAGAAAGCAGAAAACAAAATCCTAGGATGCAAAAAAGTTATACATCTTCAGCAACTAAAAGAAATGAGTGAAATCAATAAATATAAATTAGTTCCATTAAGTTGTTTTTTTTTTTAACCCACCTCTGGAGATTAAATAGCATATTCACTATCTTTTCCTAGAAGAATCAATATTAGTACATTGGTCCTGCTGTCAAAATATATTCTGAGAGGAAAAAGAAAATTATGGAGGAAAAACCCGAAGTTGTAAAACAGAATCTAAAAAGCCAAACACTTCTTCAAGAGGCCGTAACTGCTTATCGGTGTGCATGGCTCTCTCTGTGTGGCATTAGATAGCAACAGAAGGCTTTTTCCCTGTTGCTGCAGGTGCCAGCCCAATCAGTAACGTATCCAGGGTGTGATGACAGTTTGGCAGTTCACATGGACACTAAGAGTGGGTGTAAAGGAGACACTTCTAAGGAGCTCCAGGAAGGACTGCAAAGTAGAAAGTGAACCATGGCTGCTATTTAATGCTACTGTTGAGCACTAAGTCATCTGAGAAAAGAGGTTTGGACTCCAGAGTATTACAATAACGGACACTAGATAGAGCAGCTGGTTGAGATGTATATCATAAGCTGATATCATGAAGCTAAATTCTTTGATTCTTTGTACTTCTGAGGTGTGGTTTTGCTGTGTAAGTGGCTGACTTTCAACCTATTATCCTTCTGTCTCAGACTCCTAAGTTTACAAGGATGCACTGCTACAATTCACTTCAAAAAGAAGTTTTAATTGGTGACTGTTATCTGTTGCCTATTGAAATTATATCTCAGGATGTCCACAGAACATGGTATGGAGGAGGACCTTGGCTAGAATTATCAATGGAATTGATCTACCAAGGTTATGAAGAAAAATGTGGGTGCCCAGAGTCTTCATCCCTGGATGCTAACCTAACATCAACAAAACAAGGCCCCTTCTTGAAGACGTGTCAATGTGCACCACTGTTGGCAGGAATATAAAATGGCTGAGAAAGGAAAAATCTACTCCTTTAAAGCTTTATTACTTGATTAAAAAAAATTCTATCAAGATGTAAGAAATTTCAGTTATATGTAATTATAGAACCTTAGTAATCAGAAATACTGAGTGATTTAATTAAGACTCATCACTTTGATAGTTATTTGCTTTAGTTATAGTTCTAAGTCTTGAAGGCAACCTCTGGTCACTGGGTGTCTTCCTCCATTATCTGTCTGCCCATCCACTCACTCTCACACCCATCCATCCATTTTTTTGAGGCAGGATCTCTCACTGAAGCAAGACTAGCTGGATAGCAAGTCCCAGAATCCTCCTTTGTTGGCTTGCCCAGTGCTGATTTACAGGTGCACAACACCGCTTTTGGCTTTTTAATTGGATATCTGAACATACTTCTCATGCTTGTGAAGCAAACACTTTGCCCAAGGAGCCATCTCTCTAGCCGCTGAACTTAATTTTATAACAACTCTTTGGTCACCCACTCCTTTCTCAGGGATCACCAAAAACCATCAGAAAACACATTATTTCTGATGGTCTTAGGAACTCAGACACTGTTCTTTTATCTGTCTCCAGGCAGGTCCACCCACGTGGAGAAAAGCTCACACAGGAGTATCTGAAATTGTATTAAAGGGTTGTGCATTAAGAAGGTTGAGAACCACTTTAATAGAAACACTGTGAGGCAGAGTTATGGCTCAAATGCGGACTCTCAGAATATCAATATGTACTTTACTGGAATTCAAGAAATTGAACTTTCAAGCAGTGTTTGAATATGCTGTTCTGTAAAGAGTATTTACCATATTTTAGCAATGACTGAGATTTGCTGAATAAAGAACACCACATCATTATTTCCAGATTGTAAAGACCTGGGAAATGCTACTAGTCACCAGGACACTTTCACAGTCAGATATTGTCAACCAGGAAAAGCCTTTCTTTCCATATGTGGAGCTACTAACTTAGGGGACTGATTGTACAAGTGAATTATATGTCATTATTTTAGTCCCCCAAAAGGGTAACTTTATTTTAATCGGAGGACTTTTAAATAGTCTGACTATGATGTCTCTAGCGAGAAAGATGAGGCATAACTCTCTTTACTGTAGTTAGGATTCACAGTCCTAGGTATGATAGCACATGTCTGCAATTGCAGTAAACAAATATCCATTGTTATACAATGTTAAAAATCCCACCACGTTATTATTTAGAGTATCTTCCCAGTGACATTTCATCTTTGTTATGTTGGCACTGTGGGTGGAACCTGGGATCTCCGGCATAGTTAAATGGCCTACATCTTCCAGCCCTTTCCAGTAAACTTGAGGAAATTATTCTAAGGTAGGTTTAATTTCTACTGACTCACAGGAGAACCTTCCAAGTGAGTTCCCACCAGTTGAGTCAAGGTCCTTCTGGAGCAAGACAAGATGATTAGTATACCATGTTAAATCTTAGCTCTGGATTTGATAGATATGGATGCTGATGGCCAAGAAATATTTCTGTATTTCTGACAACGAATCTTTAAATGTTTCGTCTAAGGCAAAAGACAGACTCTGTGCTAATTCAGAGGGCAGAGAAGCTACTCAGTAGTATATGCAAGCTATAAATGGAAAACAGAGGGACCAGTCACTGGTTAAAGTCATTGCCTTCCAGTTTGCGGATACCATCTAGAGGTGATTTCACTTCAAATAACAAAAACTATTTAAACAGGTTAAGGGGAGAAAGCATTCTAGGTTCAAACATTTTGTGATTTTTGTTTTTTGGTCATCACTGGAAAACTTTCTGAGGTTCAATAGGTAAACTGCTTGCTGCAAAAGCATGAGGAACTGAACTCATGCTGTGGGATGACCCTTCTGTACTCTGAATACGTATTACTCTCATTGGTTGGCAATAAAGCTGATTTGGCTTATAGTGAGGTGGGAAAGCCAAACTGAAAATATAGAGAGGAAGCAGAGTCAGAGAGAGAGAGAGAGAGAGGAGCCAGCTGCAGGGAAGCAAGACGCTAGAGGACAGGTAAAGCCATGTGGCAAAATACAGGTTAATACAAACAGGTTAATTTACATTGTAAGAGCTAGTTAGTAATAAGTCTGAGCTTTGACTGAACATTCTGTAATTAATATAAGTTTCTGTGTCTTTATTTGGGACTGAGTGGTTGGGACAAAAAGAAAGCTCTGCCTCTGTTTACAAATTCAGATTCCTAGTACCCATGTAAAAGCCATGCGAGGAGATGCACAACTGTAATAGTGCTGGAAAATGGAGACAGGAGGATAATCGGTTTGCAGTCTAAACAGGTCAGCTCCTGGTTCAGTGAGAGATCCTGTATCAAAGCTCAACAGAGAGGACAGGACATATGGTTTGGTGGATAAGAGTCTTACTGTTCTTTAGTGGACCTGGGTACAATTCCCAGCAGCCACATTAGGAGGGACCTGATGACATTCTTCTGAACTCCCCAGAAACAGGGTATACATGTAGTACACATACACATATACATAAAATAAGAATAAATGCATGTTTTAAAAAAGGTAGAGAGCAACAGAAGAAGAAATTGTCAGCAAGCTCAGAGCTCAAGCACGCAGAGATGGGTACAAGTGCATAAATGCGCACACACCACAGAAGATGGGAAAAGAAAGGGGTGAAGCCAGTCACAGCCTTTACTTTGTAAAGTTCTCTCTTGTACAATTTCCTTTCACAAGAGATTTTGTTTCTTGGTGGAATAAGATAATAGTATCAGATGTGGTCATTTTGGCTCAGAATTTCTGATTACAAGTTCAAAACATTTATTCCATATTACCAAGAAACAAAGTACGAAAAAAAAAAAGGATTGTATATTAATGCTCACAGTGCTGGGACAGGCAATATAGAAAGTCCAGAAAAACTATGTAGCAAGCATACAGTTGAATGAGTATCATTGGAAGGCAACTAGATTAAACTAAGTAACTTAAAATATGAGTCTGTTCTATATAAAGTCAATTCCCCTCAGACTTATGCACAGGAAATGTTTCAATGTATCAAGTTCTCTGCTGTCCTTCTGCACAAGGGAGAAAACAAAGGACTGTCAAATGTGACCAAAGTCAACGTAGTCTTTCAGAGAGCCCAGACTGCAGTGGAGCCTGAGGCCCTGGACAACCGTCTCCAGTGGATCTTGATCGTTACTAGTCAACAGGAAGAGTAAACTGGTACATCCTTCCAGAGGCGGGCAAATTTACCATCATAGCTATGTATGCATATGTGCACGTACATGCGTGCAGGCATGTGTGTGTGTGTGTGGTTGTAAAGTATGACCTACCATAAAAAAATAGTCTACTTATCCTAGATCAAAAGAAGCTTATTACATGTAGCATAAAGAGAGTGCAGAATAGAAGGAAGTAAATGTTCCACCTACATGGCACAACGAGGAACCAAGACCATGGGCATCACCAAACTCTGGGTGTATCATAGAGTTTCTTTTTATCCTTCAAAACTTTATCTTTAGAATCTCTCTGAAAATGCTCGATTCAAATGTTTTCTAGGCACTTGTTTTCCTTCTTTGTAGTGTTTCCACTTTAAAACACAGCATCTTAGAACCAGGGTTCTTCAGTTGAAGCAAAGGGCTTGCAAAATGATTTATGTGATAAGTTTTCTAAATTTCCCAGGAATGCTATACAACTGGTATCAGTCTGGAAGCATAGGGAGGATACGATGGGTACCTTTGTGGACAAGAGCTTAGTGTATTCAAGAGATATCATAGTGACTTAAAAGAGAAAAATAAAATCTTTTTTATTATTTAACACCCACAGCTCTCAGTAAAGTTGGTTGATACCCATCTAAATTCCATTTTTCTGTGGAAAATAAGCTGATTTGCATTTATTAAGTTATTTTTTATGCTATAGTTCCACTTTATCTTTTGTATCAGTAAGGTAGAGTCAGTAACATGGTAAATAATAAAAAATTATAAAAGCGTAGAGATTGGCAATTTTTCTTTTAAATGTTTTGAAAAATTACCGTTAATACATGTGAACAGAACTTATTGCTAAGAATTTTGTTGGTATGTTAATTTGTTCAGTCTGATTTAGCCAGAAAAGTAGTAATATGGTATTGTTTTCTTAATTACTATATCCAAACTCTAGTTAGTAAGTAAACTATTTCTGTAAAAGATGAAACAGTAACTATTTTAAGTAACTGTATACCAATGGCAACAACTCAATTCTGCTGTTACAATTCCAAAACAGACACAGATAATACATAAATAAACTTGCATGGAAGGGCACAATTGTGTTCCAATAAAATTTTATTTTTAAAACTAGGTATACATAGTAATTAGATGGCCTCTGATCTCCAACATGGCATAGTAAAAGCAGGAAACAGACAAGATGATATAGGGATAGCTCCATTACTCTGCCGTTATACCATTGCCAGTGCTAGGACTAGACTCTGACTTGAAAACTGGAATTTTAATCTTAAAATGTGAAGGGTATTTAAGTTCAGTAGGTGAAGGTGCTTGCTACCAAGTCTGACAACCTGAATTTGATCCCTGGAACTCAGATGGTGCAAGGAAAGAATTTTCCTCTGACTTCGTATGTGCACTAGGACACTCATGTATCCATGCACATACATAATACATAAGCACCAGTAAATAAATTTTAAAATGTGATTAATTCTGGAAATAGACAAAAGGCAGAATTCTTTTTTGGATCATCTAACTAAATAAAACTATTAATTGCATCTACTTGGAATGACTGAGAATGCTAATTACTAACAAAACTGAACGAGTGTGCTGAGTAACATAGTCTTTGCAATATTAACTGATCATCAGTTCAACCTTACTCAGTATTTAGGAGGCACTAGTGCTGTAGAATGTTATTTTTAGATGTGTTATATTTATGTTGTCGAATACTTGTTTAATGGTGCAAAGATGTCCTGCATTCTTTTATGTAAATTTGTTTAACTCTGTGAAGCTGTATTACTTTGCCTGTCTAAAATACCTGATTGGTTTAATAAAGAGCTGAATGGCCAATAGCAAGACAAGAGAAAGGATAGGCGGGGCTAGAAGGCTAAGCGAATAAATAGGAGGAGAAATCTGGGAGAAAGATGAGGAGTAGGAAAAGGAAGAGGATTCCAGGGGCCAGTACCAAGCTACACAGAGCAACCCAGGGAGTAAGAAATAAAGAAGGTAATAAATAGAGAAACGTAAAAGCCCAGAGGCAAAAGGTAGATGGAATAATTTAAATTAAGAAAAGATAACTAGAAATAAGCCAAGATAAGGCCGGGCATTCATAAGAGAGTCTCTGTGTGTGATTACTTGGGAACTGAGTGATAGGCCCACTAAAGAGCCAAAAAAGAGTAGAAAGAAAAAACAACCAACGTCACTAGAAGCTAAATCAAACAGAAGCTATGTGTTGTCATAAGATTTTTTCTTTGTTTTGTTTGTTTGGGTGTTTATTTTGTTTGTTTTGGTTTTTCTGTTTCTGTGTATCTTTGGCTGTCACTTTTTCAAACGATGCTGGCCTCAACTCACACAGATTCACCGGCCTCTGCCTCCTGATGCTGAGATTAAAGGCGTGCACCACCACGTCCAGCTAGTCATAAATTCTTAACTAGAATCATGCTTTACAGTTACCTGAGAATTCATTTTGGGAGAGCCTCTCTAAAAAACCATGCATGTTTTAAGTCCAGGATGGAAATCTGGAAAAGATTACAAACCCTAAACACCCCTGGCTTAGAATGGCTGCCAAAGGCTTATAGTTTATGAAGACATGAAGCTTTGAAAATTTCCTAATCTATGACCAACACTTTTGTTGTTATGGTAAAGTAAATGGGCTCTGGGATCCACAGGGGTCTCCACTTTGATTTCTGTCATTTCCTAGATGTCTCCATGACTCAGCTTCCTTACCTGGATAAAACAGTATTTAATTCAGAGCACTGGGAGAATGATTCAACTAAAATATATAATCACACTTAAAAGAGTTGGCATGGTACAAACATCAATCCCACGATGTTATGAACTTTTTATTACCCAATCCTAAACTACTAAGAATAGTATCCAAGTATACGACAATTTAAACACCAGATTCAAAGTTCCAAGTCTTTACAAACTGTGAGTACAGGGTGCGGTGTGGCAGCTCTGGCTTGCCTTATACTAACCAGCAAAAGAGGTGTCCTTTTCCACAGTCCACAGCAGGAGCTCTTAGCAAGGGGAAGCTGAGTGTGTCAGACCCGGAGGGATTTGACCCCTGCTTGGTCAGTCTGACTGCTCTTTCACAGCCTGCAGTTGGACACCATTTAATGGCAGGATTATTTTCAACAAAGGCCTGTTTAAAAACCATAATAATTAGAAAAACAAAAGAAACTATTTCAGCTGCAAATTCTAAAACAGAATGTATCTCCACAGTGATTAAAAGCAAACAAAAGAAATCAAACACAGGGGTTTAGCTTTAAAAAATACTAAAACCAGAACTAGAAATAGTTCAAAAGCAAAAATATGGCATTTACCTTAGTAATAGAATGGTTTTTACAAACAGTTTTTCTTTAATCTAAAAGGTAGGTAAATGATAACAAAGTAAAAATGCAATTATCTGCAGAAAGGTGTCTAACATAAGAATGACATGGTTCATATTAAGAACAATTTGGTTATTAAGCTACTTTTTGATTAAATGTAAGCAGAAACTTGTGTATAATTATGTTATATTTTAATACTAAATTTCTAAATGTCATCTTGATAAATACATAAAAATCAGTACTATAAAACTTTCTACATTGAAGAGGTAGGGCCTAATATTTTTAAGATTACATAATAGTATTTAGAGTAACAAAAATCTATACAAAGTAATTAAAAGTTTTAAGTTATATACAAAAAAGATTAATTTTCATGTTTCTGATTAACTCTTAAATGAAAATAGGAAATGAGAATAGGAAAAAAAGAAAAAAAATTTAATATATGTATTAAACTATTATTTGGAATAAAAATTATTTTCAAGTTGAAATTTTTTAAAAAAAATCCTCTCAGGAGTATAAACTATTGTTGGAAAAGACTAGTTAGTATTTTGAATGCTACTTTCAACAACTAGTTGTAAAAAAGGGGCAAGAAAATTAGTAAAGAATATCAATAGCTTTTTTTGTGGGCGTTAACTTTCATTTTGCCATTTATACTTATGAAATGCTGCTTTGCTTCGAAGTTTTAATAATATTACCATTCACATATGCATTTTTCTGAAAAATAGCACTATTTTGTTTATAAAAATAAAACATAGGCTTAACAAGCTGGCACCATACCTTAATATCAAACTGTAGGTAGCGTTTGTCCATCTCCTTAGAAACTACGCTTTCTATAATATCTACAGGCACAAGTTGAAAGCATTCATATGCAGGGCAGAAAATGTTATGGGCTTCACCTTCTTGAATTTTCAGATTTAAAAACCTGTTAAAATATCAATTGACAGAAAAAAGGGAGAGGATGTAAGTTATTTGTATATTATTATATATATTATAATATATTGTATATATATATATATATTATTCTTTTTGATGAATTTTCTATGAGAGTGTTGTTAAAATAACACCAAGAGGTATATAGTGCAAAGGTATATGCTTAGTATGCACCAGAGCCTGCGTTTCTTCTCCAGTCTTCATTCTCTTTAAATATACATAAAACTTATATATAAACTTTATATATAAATATATATAACTTCATATAAAAACTTATATATAAACTTTATATTTAAAACTTTATATATATATCTTTGTATTTAATTTACTTTGTACTTTCAAAAATCTGAAACATTTTTCACATAAAAAAGACTCAGACCCGAGTGACCTAGAAAGGTCATATTAAATACTCAATATTCTTTCCCGTTAAATAAATGGGAAATTAACAACAAATAAATCAAGGATTTTGTAGGAGCAATAAAGTATACAACATACTTTTTAAAAGAAAAACGTTTTTCTTTATATTTCTTTAGATGAGTATTAAAATGAGTTCTGTGTTATTTTCTATGTACGCTAATGAGGTAGTAAGAAAAACTGATACTGCAAAATAGTTGAATCAACTCAGAAAAAGTTTTGAGTCTTTAAAATTTTATTTTTACGATAGAAGCCTTATTTTTGCCATATTTTAGTGGGCATACTAATATATACTTCTTAGAACTGCTAAAGCAGATTAGATATTAAGGTATATGCAAAAATAATCTGTATGTTTTGGTAGGTGTTATAACTATTATATATATATATACATATACATATATATATACACACAAGTAAGAATCACACTTATTAAGTCTGGATTTTAATGGAATTAAATTTTTTTCAGACAAGCTCTTAGTACCCTAGGATATAACTGAGAATGTGTTCTTGCCTCTACTTCCTATGTGATGTTCAGACTACAGACATGTGCCAGCAGGCCAGATATATACTAAAGTTGAAACTCACACATTACTTGGATACATTCCTAGCTGTGGGTTATACTATATTTAACAACTCTAGAGAAAATAAATTGAGAATAGGCAAGTATATTATGACTGTCTGGCTCTTATGATCAACAATTTTTGATTTTTCTATTATCTTCTCCCGTTAGTACTATGTATTAATTTCACTGCACTTTAGGAATAAAAACAATCAAGGAAGACTTAGAAAGACTGCATTATCCATGAGGCTTAAGCCTTACTATTTGTAAGAATGTATCTGTGAGGGTGTCTTTTAGTCCTTGGCACAGATCTGCAAAGCATCTGGCCGTGATGACAATGAAGAGGAGATGGGAAAAGTAAAGAAGATGGGAAGTTCTAAGCTCACACTACTTTTTTTTTTTTTTTTAAAACCAAGTTTTACTTTTCTCTGTGTTACTGACAGAATGTTTTATTATTTGTGTGTGGTGCTCGGGTACACATACTACATACAGTGTGCACATAGAGACCAGAAGACAACATGCAGAAGTCATTCTCCTTCCAGAAC
>JAQHUG010000514.1:196737-214308 GCA_028555095.1 Dicrostonyx torquatus | reverse complement strand
ACATATGAGTACCTGGAACTGTATGCTTTAAAGGTTTTCAGCACTAGCAAGGTTGAGAACCACTGGTGTAAGATATGTGTGTGTGTGTGTGTGTGCGCGCGCTGTGTATAGAATATAATGGAAACAAGAAGAGTCCTAAAAGATGCAAGGTAAGAGAAATTCCTAGAATTAAGGAAAAACTGGGATACATGGTAAAAGAACTGGAGAGTCTAACAGCTCGGATGAAGAAACTGGTGTCACAAGTCTACTTTAAAAAACTGGATGGGTTTAAAGTTTGGGGAGCCAGTGAAGAGTGTGTATCTGTGCAATGATGGGCTCAGATTTGCATTTTAAAACATCACAAAGTATGTACTGGGTGAAAGGAAATCAAAACTCAAGATCAGTCCAGGGGAATACAATGCTGAAAACTAGTAAGTCTAAATTCCAGTCATCAATGGGAATGGAAGAACAAAGATGACCTGAGGCCGGGGTACTTAAGAACAGAAATGATGGGAACTAGACAGAAATAACACGATGAGTGAAAGATGACATTCAAATTTCTGCCAGGGTAATTAGTGAGATTGGTGTCCACCTCTCAGTGAGTAGATACAGAGCATAGCGTTAGGTAGTATGGAAAATGACTGATAAGCACTTAGACATACAGTTTAGAAAACCTGGTTACAGTCAAGACTGTGGATTTGCAGCTATTATCAGGTCATTTTAAAAACTACTGCTTTCATAGTAGTCCACTTAGCAAACTTGTTTAAATATATTTATTTCTGAGCTCGACCTCACATCTTAAGATTCTGATTCTCTGAAGCTTGTCTTGGAATATCTGTTTAATTCCCCAGACCATTCTTTTTATAGTAAATTTAGGAGTCACTGGTACATAATTAGAATACTGTGGTTCTGAAGGAAAAAGTGATAGAACCATGCAAGCACTAGTGCTAATGGTGTGATTCTGGAGGGTTAGCCAACACACTGGCAACAGTGGTTCTTAATCCATGATGAAACACCAAGTTCTGAATTTTTCTGTTTGCTTGTTTTCGTTTGTTTGTTATTTTGAGACAGGATTCCTTTGTGTAAAAGCTCTGACTGTCCTGGAACTTCTAGCTTTGTAGAAGAGGCTGGCCTTGAACTCACAGAGATCCACCTGCCTCTGCTTCCCAAGTGCTGAAATTATTATGAACAAAAGATGACACAAACATTTTGGGAAGTAACCAAGTAACATTCTATTTTGGTGTTCAGGATAAAGACCTCTTGCTAAAAATATACAACTAGTGTAGAGGCATTTCAAATGTATTTTAATAAAGACTGCGTGAAAATCTGAGAGTAAAACAGTCCCAATGGTCAGCCTTAAAGACCAGGTTATGATAACCACACCTTTAATTCCAGTAGTCACAGGAGTTACCATAGATACTAGGTAATGCATGCCTTTAATCCCAGCCCTAGAGGATTATAAAATGGGAGGAAACAGCTCTCAACACAGTCTCGTGAGATTCCTGGAGACAGTATTGCCATTTCAGGTAGAGGTAAGAGCCAGAGGCTGGCTGTTTTGCTTTTCGGATCTTCAGGTTGAAACCCAATTTCTGACCCTGAGTTTTTATCAATCATGTTTCAAACCAGAGCTTCAAATAACTGGAATAGAATATTTACTATTTTATTTTAAAATGAATTTTTAAAAATTCAGCACTTACCTTTATGTTGTGGGATATTTATACACTGTGTCAAGATGTACTGCTGTGATTTGTATAATAAAAAGCTTAATGGCCAATAACTAGGCAGGAGGTATAGGCCGGACATCTAGGCAGAGATAGAATTCTGAGAAGAAAGTTAGAGTCTCTAGCCAGATATGGAGAGGAAACAGGAGGTGCAAGATGGAAGAGAGATGACACAACGTGGCAGAACATAGATTAATATAAATGGATTAATTTAAGTTGAGAGCTAGCTGAGACAAGTCTACGATAAATGCCAAGTTTTCATAATTAATAAAAAGTCTCTGTGTCATTATTTGGGAGCTGGCTGGTGGGACTGAGAAAGACTCATTACATTCCTTTTTATTTAGACAAAAAGGGGGAAATGTGGGATATTTGTACACTGTATGGAGATGTATTGCTGTGATTTATGTAACAAAAAGCTTAGCGGCCAATAGCTAGGCAGCAGAGAGAGAACTCTGGGATGAAGAAAGGTGGAGTTGCCGGCTAGACATAGTGGAAGAAGGACATGCAGGAGGAGAGGTAAAATCCACAGTCACACGGCAGCACGTAGATTAATAGGAATGGGTTATTTTAAGTTATAAGAGTTAGAAAAAAGCCCAAACTTTCATAAATAGTAAGAAGTCTCCATCTCATTATTTGGGAGCTGGCTGGCAGGATAGAGAAAGACTCCTTACACCTTTCTTTTTTAAAATTATTTTAACGTCAGGAAATGCTGTTCTTTTAAGCCAGATAAAATAGCAAATATAAGTATGCAAGGAGAGTATAACCCAGCATGCAAAAACTTCCAAAGTGACTGTGCTAAGAATCACAGAGGTCAAAGGACAATTTGGGTAAATTTTCTTAGTTGGTTTTATCTTTAAGAAAAAAAAAATAATAACCCAAAGCAATAAGGTAAAAAATGAAAAAACAAAAATATCTTATAAGAGATAGTATTTTCTCAAATATTAATTTCAATTTGCACATTTCACGTAAAACAGCTTCTGAATAAACATAATTGATAACACAATTTAATTGAGCTATACAATTTGATAGCTGAATGACTTCAACAAAAATTACTCAGCAGCTCAGTCCAAAAAAAAGTTCTAATTTCCTTGATTTATAGCCACTTCATACATCAATGTAAAGTGTTACAGGGTGATGACTATTAGAGCAACATGTGCACAAAAACTATGTGAGTTCATTTTAAAAAATTTTCATATTAAAACTCAGAAATAGCTGTGTTTAACTCTGAAGTTTCAAAAGGCACTAAATTATCAGAGGCAAAAGACATTTCTCATTACCATGAGCTCGAAGTAGCGCTTCAGCCGTAAACAGAGGAGCCTGGAGCATGTCTGCAGTCTCCACAATAAGCATATCCTTTAATCTACGAAGATCCTGAGGCCTTAATCCTTCATATGGCTTTGGAAAGAAGAGAAACAGCGTTAAATTGGCTATTATATTCTATTTAATATTTCAGTTTCAGTTCAGATGTGGAAGAACCCTTTTGACTCCACTACCTTGGTTTTCAGTATATCCTTGCACGGGTCCACTTTAAACCACAAGGGATTACAATGGGAGACCAAAACTGTATGCTACAGTAAACAATACTGTACTATATAAAAAGCTACAGAAATTAAAAACAGAACCACTAATAACCATTATTACAGTTCTCATGTAATTGTATCTAGTTTACTACTGATGTAAGTCCGTCGTGTGTGAAGATATGAATGCTCACGAGGCACAGTTTCAGGAACTAAACAACTAAACAGTAACCAGCTTCTAGTAGTAAACAGAGAACTAAAGGACGCATTTAAAAAGATGCAGGATTTCCCAAATATTTAGGAAGGAGAAAAAAAATCCACAAAATCTCCAAACCAACTGAGAATATGGTCTGGCAGCACCTACAAGTTATTAGAGAGCTCTGGGAATATGATGTATCTCACCTTACTGTAGTTGATTTACAAGTATTTACAATGTGATGTTTCTAATCCCTTGATTTTTAAAAAAAATCACGACAACCATTTCATCAGTTCTTATAGAGCACGTGAGTAGGGCTGCTCACAAAGGTAATTTCTGAGGTAAAACAATTCACCATCATCTCTATATGTCTTCTAGTAGTCAGATAAAAGGTAATATGTTAGTTTTGTAAAGACTGGTAGAACTAAAACATATAAAAGTCCACTTTATTACGAAAAGTGTACTAGTTTAAAAATACAGAAAAATTTGAAAACCCATAGATAAAGAATTATAAAACACAAACATTCAAAAAGGTGCAAACTTTTATCTCTCAATTTATCCAAGGTTAGAAAAACAAGCTAACACTTAATATTGGCAAGATTTTAGAAAGGTGGTCTTCAGATTCACTAGGTTCAAAGTAGTATCTTCTTTTTACATATAAAACTACATACAACTTTAAATACGCAAAACAATCCTACATCAGTTTGATTAAAAAAGGTTATTTATTGGAAGCAAGAGTAGTAGAGGACTGCCACTGCTTTTTTAAAATGAATGAAACCACGCCCCAGTGGTCTGGTATCTTAAAGGCTATTGGCTGAAGGAGCAGAAAGAGCTCCTGCAGCATAACTTAACAATTTGGTGTCATAAGCTTTCCTTTGGAATCTTCATGTTTTAACCCATGGTGGAATTCTGTTCCGATGCAAACAAAACAAGTCATCTGTAGTGTTACTTGAAAAAGAGAATAAATGCCAGTAGCTCAAATATATATTAACAGAGTTATGCAATACCTTCATGTTATATCATTCATCATTCATTTAAAATGATTTCCCTGAGTTTCCAAAAATTCAATATATAAATATATAAAAGGCAAAATGCTGAGGATTATTTGAAAGCAACAGAATGATAAGCTTTAAAAATAAAAATCACTAGGATGTTAATGAACTGCTAACACTGGCAGTGTGCACAGTTTTTAGAGCTCTTCCAATTAAATACTGAAGGGCAAACTTAGGTTAAACACATTTTCTATCACATGCCATAAACACCCTGCTTCATCTGTGTATATTCCTGCCATGGCTCTGATCATGTGAACACATGAAATTAACTACAAAGAAATGGAAATTTAACCCATGGTCCCATGTGGGGATATCATTAAGCGAAAACTGCAACTTAATCCTAAGTGTCATTAGAAAAGTGTCCAAAATTTGTTGTCAAGCTAATTATTAAACACACATTTTCCTGAAAAATATAATACATCCATTCATAGTTAAATCTGCAGAATTTGTTCCCGAAGTTACATATAATCTATCACACAGTTTCTTCAAAGTGTGTTCCTTGTTTGGCCATGCATTCATAGGACTGCAGCCAGCCCCAGCAGTATTGGGAATACCTAAAAGTTCCTTTTCAGATTAGTAATCATTTTACCTCCCTTATGTTAAATCAACTAAGCAAAGAGGAAATTGCAAATTTATCAACAACTCTACAGGTCAGTGCTATCCAGAAACCAACAGTGCAAATAAATATTTAATAAAATTAGTCTTTCTTGCAATCCTGACAACATACAGAGAGTCTAGATTTCAGATAGCTAAGAGTCTACATACATTAATCTTTTAAACTGTTGCAGTTTTAAACTGAAGTGGGTAACAACGGAAGAGTTCTTTTTTTATTCAAAAATTTAAGGTTTATTTATTTATTACATATACAGTATTCTCAGTACTGTGCCTGCACGCATGCCTACAGGCCAGAAAAGGGCACCAGATCTCACTACAGAAGGTTGTGAGCCAACATGTGGTTGCTGGAAATTGAACTCCGGACCTTTGGAAGAGCAGGCAGTGCTCTTAACTGCTGAGCCATCTCTCCAGCCCGGAAGAGTTCTTGAAAGACAAAGGCATACTGCCTCCATGAGCACATAGCACATTCTCTGTGAAACTCTGAATTAGAGCTGTAATTAGGTCATGTGAAACATTTCAATATATTGTTCAGTCTCAAGTGAACACGAGTTCTCCCTTCTGTGGCAAAGATTAAAATGAAGGTGCCTTTCTGTTGCAAAGATAAACAGTTTTAAAAACTGTGATATTAAGGAATCATGAAAAGAGTACTTATTCTGTTATTTATTACAAAAATGAATCTAGTTAACCACCTCAGCTACAGGTGAACAGTGTTAAAAAAATGCTCAGGAATCAGGCAGTGGTGGCATATGTCTTTAATCCCAGCACTTGGGAGGCAGAGGCAGGTGGATCTCTGTGAGTCTGAGGCCAGCGTGGTCTACAAGAGCTAGTTTCAGGGCAGCCAGAGTACACAGAGAAACCCTGTCTCAAATAACAAACAAACAAACAAAGACGCTCAGTCCACTGGGGCACTTGTGCATACAGGCCTGATGCCCCGAGTGACCTCCCACTCCACAGCAGCAGAAGAGAACCTGTACACACACACATGCAAATTCAGGATATACAAGACACTTAGAGGACAAAAAGAGACGGCTTCTATTCCCTGTAATATTAATTTTTTTTTAAAAAGCTGATCCCTGATGGTAGCCTAGGAAAGAAAGGAGAAAAAAGTTACATAGAAAGTCCTTCATCCAACTTGTTTCAAGTCGTAGTTCTTGCTTAAATGCCGATACCTGGGGTAGCCTATACTTTTACCTGATAGGAAGCTTTGCCCCTTCAAAGCAATTCGGTTGGTTCTGCTAGCCAGACTATCTGGCTAAGATAAAGTCCAGCAAGTATGAAACTGTCAGGAGAAGGATCTCTAGCCTTTCTCTGTGTACTGCCATTTTCTCTTCACTAAGGTGGGCATGTAAACTACATTTTAAAATGCATATTTTACAGAGGTCTAATCATCACCAGTGCTTTAGAATTTAAAAAAATCATGTTTTCTTTTTTTTATGGGTAGGTACCATAAATAAACCAAATAACTAATTTAAAAAATGGGATACAAATCTAAATAAAGAATTCTCAATAAAGGAATCACAAATGGCCAAGAAACACTTAAAGAAATGCACAACATCCTTAGCCATCAGGGAAATGCAACTCAAAACAACCTTGAGATTCCATCTTATACCTGTCAGAAAGGGTTAAAATCAAAAACACGAGTAAAACCTCATGCTGGAGAAGATGTGAAGCAAGGGGAACATTCTTCCATTGTTGGTAGGAATGCAAACTTGTACAGTCACTATGGAACTTAATGTGGTGGTTCCTCAGAAAAATTGGGAATCAATCGATCTCAAAATCCAGCTATATCACTCTTGGGCATATACCCAAAGGACACTCCATCCTACCACAATGACAGCTTTATTCATAATAGCCCAAAACTGGAAACAAGAAAATGTAGTACATTTATACAATGCAGTATAATTTAGCTGTTAAATAATGTTATCATGAAATGCATAGGCAAATGGATGGAACTTGCAAAAAATTAAAATCATCCTGAGTGGCTATTAGTTGTAAAGTAAAGGATAATCATGCTACAATCCACAAACCTAGAGAGGCTGTTACAAAGAGGGCTCCAGGAGGGTTGCATGGATCTCTCTGGGAAGGGGAAGTCGAACAGATTTTGCTGTTGGACTGGGGGCAGGTAGGGATGGGAATAGTAAGGGAGTAGATGGGAGATGGAGGAACAGTGGAAGAGAGTACAGGGAGAGATAAATGGAATCGGGAGATGTTTGGGGAATGATGGAGAAACCTACAGAGGTGGAACCTACTTTGAATCTGTTGCATGAGTTCTAATTGGTCTTAATAATACAAATCTGAAGGTAAGTATCAGATGCTGAGAGATCTAAGACAGAAAGGAACAAGCCACAGCCAACTCTTACCTTGCTAACTTTTCAGACAAAAAGGCACCAACCTCCTGTCTCCTCCTGCCTCAGCCATATCACTTCCTGTCTGTCTGTACAGGCCTCCTGACCTCTGTGGTTAACTAGTGGCTAGCTCCACCCTCTGATCTTCAGGAAAACTTTGTTAGAGTACAAACAAGGTATCACTACAGAATACATAAGGGTAACCATTACAAGGATTCCTAGTAAGGGAGGATATGGAGCCGGATCTGGCCATCTTCTGTAATCAGGTAGGATTTCCAATAGTGGGACGAGAACACCAACTCGGCCACAAAAACTTTGACTGTAACCATGTTAACTGCTTTGGTTGGATAATTCCACAATGTGTATATGTCAAAACATTATATTGTATACCATCAACGTACACAGTTATGGTGTGGAACATTAACTGTTAGGGCCAAGTAGCAAGCAGGTCCTTAAGGGAAGGGATGGGAATTCAAGTCTCCCTCTGATTTCCTGTTTTCTGTTTAATTATGTGATCCTAGCTTTTGTGCATTCTTTACTATTTATCATGGGGCCCTTGCCAGAACTTGCTTGGATTTTCAACCTCTGATACTATGAGCAAAGTAAACGTATGCATGTATGTATAAATTTATTTAGTAAGACACCAAAGGGACTAATAATACAGTAACTAAATGGTTCAAACAATGATGCAATTAAAAAAAAAAAGTAATTTTGTCTCTTTTGTACCAAGCACATTCTCAAGCGATCATAATGGAGGGAGGAGATCAGTAAAGAGCTGTGACAACCGCTGGGAGGAAAAGTGAACTAGTTGTGGTTCAGTTTAGATCACAGGAATACAAACTGAGACAAACAGATTCAGGTCATGTTTTTGAAGGTAAAAGTAACACGATTTCTTGGTTGTTTGCATGTAATTTGCAATGATAAAGGAGATATGAAAATCAAGAATGCCTGCCACATTTACGTTTGAGCCACTAATAGATTAAAGTAATGTTTATTGATAAAAGGAAAGCAAGAAAATGTCTGAAGCCAAGGGCAGTGTTTCTTCAGGAAGGCAGGTCTGTGAAGTACTGTGAGGCATTCAGGAAAGACGAAGAGAAATGGAAAATTGATCGATATATGATTACATGTCAAGTACAGTTCCATTCTACAAGAAGAGACTGGCCTAACGCAGGGGAGGAAGAGGGAACAGGATGAAGAAGTCGGTAGGTACAGACTGCTATGTTGTTTTGCTTTTTCAATCAAAAAACAGATCAGAGACATGACACTATAGCAAAAGAGGGATATGGATGGCTAAAAGCAGTGGTTGGGTTTTTAACTGTTACATTTTCCTTTTGTTTTGTGTTTCAGGTGGGAGTTACCAAAGCTTTTATGTTGTCAACTGTAACCTGTGAGAGAGGGAAACACTAATAAGAGAATGGAGTCATGAGGTTATCTGGATAAGTGGTAACAGGACTTAAATAAACATCAACAAATTTATTTACATGTTAGTAAACATATAAACATTTTAAAGGGAAGACTCAACATCCAGGTTTTCTAGATGTACTTTTATGCTCATGGTTATGGAATGAGTACTGATGAGGCTATTTAACATACTGCAAGATGAGCACCCAGAGTTAAAGAAAAAAAAATAAGTAAAGAAATCACCTTACCTCTCGTCTGTCTAATGCAGCATACTCAGCTTCTATTTCCTCAGCGTCTGGGTCCCGAGAGAACACCATCTGAGACTCCAGACTGAGAGCCAGGTCTTTGTGGTGTTGTTTTTCGGCACAATCACAAGGAGTATCTTTATTTTCATTTTCAGCAAACAAATCTCCTCCATGTTTTACTAAAAGCTAAAACAGTTTTTTATTTTTAAAGAAACAACTCACAATTATAGATTGGGTTATTTCATGTTACATGTTAAAGAAATTAAATGTACGTGACTGGCATAACAAAAATATACAGTAGATACAATGTATCTAAATGTATTTTAATATAAAATTATATTAAAGTATATTTAAAATTTTAAATTAAAATATAAATGTATGTAGCACAAATTCTAATTGGTCTTAATAAGAAAAATCCGGAGTCAGATATTAGAAGGTGAAAGCTGAAAAATCAGAGAAGCAGAGCAGCCAATGACTAGGTTTTACCTCTATGAAATCCTTACACCGAATGGGGTATCCTGTCTCTACAAATCCTCAGACTGAATGCCTGAGCTCTGGTCCCCTCTCACCTTATATTCCCTTCTTTGCCCAGTCATATCTCTTCCTGTCTCCAACTCCCTAGTGTTGGGATTAAAGCTGTGAGCCACCACAACCAGGTTCTGTTTCCCCTTTCTTATATCACAGGGTCGCCTTGAACTCAGAGATCCTTTGTCTCTGCCTCCCAAGTGTCGGGATTAAAGGTGTGTGGCACCATTACCTGACCTCTATGGCTAACTAGTGTGGCTAGTTCTGCACTCTAATCTTCAGACAAGCGTTATTTGTTACAGCACAAACAAAATATCACCACAAATGTATTTTAAATGATAGGAGGCATCAGGTAACAATGACTTTTTACTTTTAAGGTTGGGAATTCTTGTTTTACTAATAATGAGTTTCTTTGGCTAAAGAAAGTAAATCTTTAAAACTTTAAAAACAAATTTGTAAGTACTTTGTAAATTTCCCACACCTAAATAAAACTTTACTTAAATATTCAAAAAGATTATAGTTATTTAATGCTTAAACTTTAAAAGTGTCTTTTGACTTTTCTCTCTTTTCTTGACAAAGGCCTGCAATATAGGCTAGGTTGACTTGGACTCAGTCTTCCTATGTCAGCACTGTGTCTGGAGACATTAGAAAGAACATAGGACAGCCTCAGTTTGTCATGAAGCGTTTTAAAAGGATTGTGACCCTCGGAGCAATACAGTAGGTCACATATTGTGCACTGGTCAGAACTATGCTAAGTACTATAAATACACAGTCTCTCCTTACTGTTATTATCTTAGGAAATTTACAGACTGTGACTCAAGATCCCAAGCAAAGCAGTGTAACTGGATTCAGACAGTTTGACTGATTTTCATCATGCCTAGATCCCGAATGAAGTCAGTTATACTGCTCACATAAAACGAAGAAGACAAATGCACACCATATCTATACTGAAGCTCTGCCCAGATTCTCACTTAGGATCTGATGTGAATATGATTTAGAGGCTCTTATTTTTTTTTTAAAAAGGCTTTTGTTTTGTAAAAGGGTAATCAAAATTGAAATTTCATCTAAATAATTTTATACTTTTCATTACACACCAATGAATACAAACAAAGTTTTTTGGAACTGAAACTTTTATTGTTTTCTTGGGCAAGAGGAATCTTCTAAAACAATATGCTGCAGGTTCAAAAGGTGTGTGTGTACATGTAGAGAGGAAGGTAAGGCATCATTGAGAGGCATGCTGACCTTGTTCGCCCAGATGAGTTTGATGAGTGGCTGAGGGACCACTGGTACAGCTGGCATCTGTGGGAACCTCATAAAGTGGGATGCAGTAAGACAACCATATTTGCAGCAGGATGAAAATCTGCTTGTATGCCACCTTTAGCATGGAAAATAGCTAAAAGTACTATTGAACACCGGAAGGTAATGCATTAAAAAGTATTTCAGCCTACTGGTCTTTGTGAAATAAGTTCAGAAAATTACCAGCTAAAGACAATTACCCAACATGTAGAGATAAGATTTTTCCCCCTATACAAACTTAGTTGTTTTGCTTTGACATGATAGGGAGTTTTGTTTAGAAAAGGCAGTTTTAAAACTTTTTAACCAAAGCACAGCAAGTATCTTTCTACTTATTTTGATTAGCTAAGCAAAAAGAAACAGGAGGACTGGGTATTTTATTCGTGAGGGTTTTAATGTCTCTCAAATACTTGTTGGCACATAAAATGATCTCAGCAAATCTATTCTAATTCTGCATTTTTTGGTTCATAATTTCAGAAGAAAAGGAGTAACCCAAAAATATTCAAGACATATTCCATATCCTCCTTATGGTTCGGGCGTTGATGACAGGTCAAATCAATTAACTGCTTTAAAGACTAGGTTTACAATGGCTTATCTGGAAAATACAGTAGCTTCTATAATTTTGATAAAAGATGTAACAGAAAGTCAACTAAAGTGGTATACAACTGTACTTCCAGATTAAGAAGGTGGAAACAGGAGGTTCAAGATCAAGCTTAGCCTGAGCTATATGAGACCTTCAAAAACCAAAAGCTAAACCAAACTGTACTGGCTAGTTTTATGTTAACCTGACACATGCTAACTGAAAGGAGGGAATCTCAACTGAGAAAATGCGTCCATAAGATCCACCTGTAAGGCATTTTCTTAATTAGTGATTCATGGGGGAAGGGCCTAGTCTCTTGCAGGTGGTACCATCCCTGGGCTGGTGGTTCAAGATTCTATAAGAAAGCAAGCTGAGCAAGCCTTGAGGAACAAGACAGTAAGCAGCACCTCCACGGCTTCTGCATCAGCTCCTCATTCCAGGCTCCTGCCCTCCGTGATGGACTGTTGCCTGGAAGTATAAGCTGAAATAAACCCTTTCCTCTCCAAACTATTTTGTTCGTGGTCTTTCTTTCTTCCTCCTTTCCTTCCCTCCCAGGTTTTTTGAGACAGGAATCTGTGTAGCCCAGGCTGTCCTGGAACTTAGAAATTCACTCCCAAGTGCTGGGATTAAAGGAAGGCAACACTACCATCAGGTGGTCACGATGCTTCATCACAGCAATAGTAATCACAAGTAGCACACGCACCAAAACAAAAAGATGCAATACTAAATACTCTCTCTAAAGCCGCTCCTAGTTCTAAGATTGCCCCTTTGCCACCTGCAACTTTTATAATCTTGAGCTCTCCATTCTCCCTCCAATTCCATTCTAATTTCCTATTAGCTCCTGGCACTGAGAACTTTCTGCTTTCCTTCTAGTTAGTTTCTTAATGTGGTTACAGGTTTGACAGTCTGCATAATACAAAGAAATATCAGAAAAATTAAGCAATATTGAAAAATTTCTATCGTCTAGTATATGTATCAAGCTTTTTCTTTGGTCACCAGCTCACAAATAATGACACAGAGATTTCCTATTAATTATGAAAGTCTTTAACTTAGGCTTGTCTCAACTAGCTCTAATAATTTAAATTAACTCATTTATATTAATCTACAGTCTGTTACATGGTGTTACCTGTCTTCCATCTTGCACCCCCTGTTTCCTCTTTGAGTCTGGTTGGCAACTCTGCCTTTCTTTTTCCCAGAGTTCTCTTCCTGTCTGGAAGTCCTGCATATACCTCCTACCTAGCTAATGGCCATTCAACTTCTTCTTCCACCAAGCACAGCCATACGTCTCCACACAGTGCAAACATCTCACAACGAGTGCAGTGGTTCTCAGCCTTCCTAACACTGTGACTCTTTAACACAGTTCTCTACTTGTGAGACTGTGGTGACTCCAACCATAAAATTATTTTCACTGCTACTTCCTAACTACTATGAATCATAATGTTAAATATCTGTTTTCCAATGGTCTTAGGCGATCCTTGTTGAAAGGGCCATTCAACCCCAAAAGGGGTGTGACCCACAGGTTGAGAATGACTGGTCTAGTGTCACTGTGGCCCTGTTAAGGTCATAATTCACAAGATGATGCTAGTGTAAATAGACCAACTGCTTCACCAATTGTATAAAATGGCATTATATAATTATGCATACAAGCATATAGTAGAATGTATCAGTCAAGTTTGTCTAAGTACATAGTGATGTTTACACAATGGCAAAAGCACCTAACAACACATTTCATGAGTGACAGAAGACTACACTTGCTTTCTTAGCCTCACTTCTTAAGTTTTCTGTTGATATTCCCTGTATAAATCAACCAATTACTACCAGCAATCACATTTCTATCCCAACTGCCTTACAGATATACTATTCCTGAAAGCCCTCACTCCAACCTACTATTCTTATTCCTAATTCCTTTAACTTTCTGTAACATGTCACATGACAGATCCATGCTCCTTTCCTAGAAATTCTTCTCTTGTTATTCTTTGCCCAATATCACCTTAGCCCTCTCACCCCTCTATTTTTTCTGTTTGTTTTGTGGTCTTCTGGTTCTCTTGGGTATTGTCTAAATTGATCTGTAATGGAAAATTTTTTCTTTAGATTTCTCTTCTCTTTAATACCCTGCTTTTAGTTATCCCTGAAGCTGAGAATTTCAAATCTATATTCTTCATTCCCAAACATCTGATCCCAATGTTCTATGGGCTCTCTGCTATTTCATGTGGATATTGTTTTTTTTTTTCAAATAAAAATTTAATAAATACCTTCTGACCAATTCCCCACCTCATTTCACTTATTCACATTTCACTTGTAATTGTTAGGCTTTAACGTTACTCAGGTTCAAAACCACATTGTTTTACTTACAACTTTCTCTCCTGTACTTTAAGACACCCAATTCTATTGGTTCTTCTCATTGTTCCTTCTGTCCACTGCGTCTTTGCTTCTCTAATGTCGCCACACAGATCCAAACTGTGTGTTAGCTCAAAGATCAGGAACTAGTGCACCAATCTTGTTACAGCACTCCTGCTAGCCCACTGATTCCCAACGTCACTACAAAATGGAGGTACACACACAGTATTTTAAATCTTCAAGGATTTAAAGGGCACTGGTGTGATGTTTCTGGGCAATCACAGCTGGAAGTACTATTCCAGTACAGGGTTTCAAGCTATGGAAGAATGATCTGTGCACCTTGATAATCCTATCACGGACCTGGAAAGTTTACAGGTGATTTCAATGTGTACTGTGCTCAAATTGAGAGCTTCTTAATATTTAATCTGAGTATGACTGAGACTTGACAGTGACTGAGATTCTAAGAGTCCATTAAACTATAGATTCAGGTTGCGCTGTTTTGACATTAAGCAGTAGTTTCTGTATTTTCAGTAAGTTTTCAAAAGACTGATATCAATACTAGCTGGGGTCTTTTGAAATAGCAAGTCAAGAAGCATTCACTGCTTTAAGAATATTTCTAATCTAATCTATACTTCAGTCATTAGGCTAATAGTTCTATATTTGCTTGCATAACACTATTCCAATTAATATTTTTGAATACTTCAGTTTTCTAGTCCTGACCCTGAATGTCTAGCACTTAGTGGATTCTATTTAATATGTCCTAGCCGACCCTCCTTCAAAGCCACTCATCTTATGATTTCCTTACAAAATTCCTTAATCGGGACATACTTGAGACCTGAATAGCACTTTTCAATCTGCCATGGAAAATAATCACCAGAGGAAGAGGCCAAGTTACTCCTAGAATCTCATATACAGATTTTACTTTGATATCTGGAGGTCAAGTGATTAATATAATCAGAAAACTGAAGCCCAGACAGGAAGTTACCTGGCTGCTGGTCTAGAAGAGTCCTAAATTCTTTTGTATTGAAGCTCTAGGTAATAAAAACAACAAAATTAGGTAGACTGTTCAAACTGATTGGTTAATGATTTTTACGGCTTTCAAAGACCGATAGCAGCGGAAAGTGTCAAAACGGTGCTGTGGGTGGTACTAAAGGGACTTAGACTTCTGTATTTCTCGTGGTCTTTACTTGATCAAACAATGAATTACAACTCCACATAAGCTTTTACAGTAAAGCATTTAAGAAAGATGTGACATAATATTAATTTTAATAAAAATGTTTTTCACCAAGTGTGAAACACCCTCAAAAAATAAACCTCTGTCATGTCTGCTATTTACAGAACCACTATTACAGGTCAATCACTAATAGAAATAATGTTTCCTACTGAGTATGATTACCTTGGAGAAGTCTACCAAAGGGGAGAAGAGTCATGGAGCTTTTGTTAGATTATGCTAATTGGCATCATCCATCACCAAAGTTCATTTCTATTCCAAAGCAGAAAAGATAAACTTTCAGCTACAAAGAAAACCAGAATATTAATTATCACATTAAATTCCTGCCAGTTTTATATTCCACTGAAGCTTTATTTTTGCGTGCTGGGCATCCATACAGAAAATGTTTTAAGTCCTTTCTGTTATTAAAGCAAATGAATGTTCTATACTGATAATGCTATATATGTTTAGGCATTTGTGTGTGTATGTATAATATATTTATGGCAGTGAGAGAGAGAGTGAGTGTGCTTTGAGGTATAGTTCCTTTTCCCAGTTCTTTATATTACGTAGAGGGCTATCACAAACTGGGGGCTTATGGGCCAAATCTAGCAGGTTGCCTCTTCTGTATGAATTTTTATAGTTCCTAAATACTTTAAATACCTTAAAGAATATTTTATGACATGTAAAAGTTGTAAAAAAATCATTTGGCAATGTTCACAAAAATAACAATGTATTGGATGTTTCTTCTTTGTTTACATATTAATATGTTACCTATAGTTTCTTGTAGGCTACACTGGCTAAGTTGCCTGAAATATTTACTATCTAGGCTTTAACAGAAAAAATTATTAACTCTTAATTCTCTAGTATATGGAGACATTAAAATTATAGAAATATTATTTATGGTTTATCTGTAATGCATATCATGTAAGCATTTCTAAATCCTTTTATTAAAAATTTTTATTTTATATGTACCACTGTTTTGCCTAAAGGTATATGTACCATATGCATGTAATGCCTTCAGAAGCCAGAAAGAAGGTATTGGATCTCCTAGAACCAGAATAACAGAAATGGAAGAACAGCCAGTGTGCTCTTAACAGCTGAGCCACCTCTTAGGCAGCACCCTACCTTCCCTTTTAGTTTACACCTAATTATTTATACTGTGAATGTGGAACATACAGATGACATGCTATGTGTGTGGTCAGATGACTACTGGCAGGAGTTGCGTCTCTCCTTTCCCTATGTGTGCCTGGGGATCTCAATGACCCAAAATTAATTGTTTAAAATTAGCAATTTTAAATTTTAATTTATGCACCTATTATCTCACAAATAATTTCAGGTACTTTTGATTTATAAGATTCCAGGTTCTCCTTTTAAGGAAGTTTTAAAAAAAACATATAGGTGAAGCGTTTAAGCACTTGGGATTAGAGAGTGACACAAACAGATAAAAAAGGTGACCAGGCCTGGGGCACATACCTGTAATCTCCAAATTCAGGAGATGGAAGCAGAAGCACCAAGTTCTAGGACATCCTCAGCTACACAGAGACTCAAGCCTAGGCTGCATGAAAGCATGTCTCAAACAGTAACAGCAAAGGAAGGAGTTGACTAGAAGAGACAACAAAGAGCTCTATCCTGATAAGTGGAATTAACCTGATGCAATGAAGGGAGAAGGGAAAGCAGGAGATGTGAGAAATGAGAATGAATATATGTGTATAACCCAAAGGTAAGGAGATTTTGCAGAAAATGGCAGCATCATTAGGAGAAACCAGATACTCAAGCTAGTAACTAGAGGTGACTGAGGTGAGGCAGCTTCAGAAATACTGAACTTGAGACTGCTACAGTATACTTATGAGGAAGTCAGCATAGAAGCAACAAAGCATCAGAAACTACAAAGGACTCAGACACAGATGCAATTCTGTACAAGGCCTTTAACACTTTGATACCTGCAGGTTCTAAAAGCAACATAATTAAGGGGTTTTAATTTTATGCTATGCATAAGTATGAGCATATGTGTATGTATATGTGTGTGTGTGTAAGTGTTGGGAATATTATTTTAAGGTGTGTTACTTTAGTTTATGTTGCATTTGTTTAACTCTGCGAAGCTGTGATATTTTGCCTGTCTAAAACGCCTGATGATCTAATAAAGCTCTGAATAGCCAATGGCGAGGCAGGAGAAAGGACAGGTAGGGCTAGCAGGCAGAATATTTTGAAGGAGAAAACTGGGAGAAAGGGTTTGTAGTAGTAGTCTGAAAAGGAGGAGGACATCAGGGGCCAGACACGAGCTACACAGCAATCCACGGAGTAAGAGTAACATTTAAAGCAGCAAGAGAAGAAGAAAAACATCGAGGCCAAAGGATCGATGGGATAATATAAATTTCTTTTTTTTTTCAGTGTTTTATTTTTATTTTTATTTTTTTTATTGTTAACAGAAAAATTTACATTTACTCCCCTTGTTCCCGGCCCTCCCGCTCCCTCCGAACCCACCACCCTCCCGCTGCTTCCTTAAGATGGGGCAGGATACCCTGCCCTAAGGGAAGCCCAAGGCCCTCCCCCCTCCA
>JAQHUG010000514.1:162197-194715 GCA_028555095.1 Dicrostonyx torquatus | reverse complement strand
AAAAAAAAAAAAAAAGAAAGAAATGTTTCTATAAATATAAAACCCTACTAGTTAAAAAATATGTTGGTCTTACTTGGGAAGGGGAATAATCTCAAGTTTATAAAGACTATGCAGAGAAAGGGGGCATATTTTACAATGACCATTAGTTAATAGAACACTAGTGACTAAGGGGTCTTTTCAGATAATTTTTAGATTTATCCCAAGCATCCAAGAGGAAACAAACTCAAAAAGTCCCATAGGCAGTAGCAGGACCAATAATAGACATCTCTGCCCCTTCCATAATTAGATGATCTCATAGTTTTATGAAAAAATAATGACTATCTCGTGGTATTTATTCACTTATACCATTATTTGATACTTGGTACTACTGAGCATTACAAATACTTAAAAATTACAGAAATGGCACTCATCCCTATTATTCTTATAATAAAAACTGTGAGCAATAATGTAGAGAAGTCTAAAAGTATTTAAACTACCCATTTTTATAAGATACATGTAATCTAGGAACTTTAGTTACATAGTGGGCTATATAGTATAATGTGTTTGTTTTAAGCAGTTATGCTATGAAAACACATAAGGCCTCTGTAGATAAGTTAATACATGCTGCCCAGGGAAATACTTTTCGTTTAATAATAAGCATGACAAAAGGTTAGTAAGAGCCTAAAGCTGAAAAAGAGCTTAAGGCATTGGTGATGAACTTTAAGTGGACAAAGTATTCCACTGAAATTTGTCAATAAATGCTGGGACACATGCAAGGTGTTCATAAGGTTCCACTTGGAAGACTTTACAGTAAACCAACAAGCTCTTCTCAGTATCGAAAAATAGAATAGTCATTAACCAGAGTGGCTCCTGTGATGTGATATGTTGAGATTAAGCAGTGCGAAGAGAAACACACATATATATCAAGGCAATCATCAGACCTTCCTTCCAAATACTATATAATTAGCCCTCTGTGAACAACAACAAATAAAACTACTCCAGTTTTTAAACAATTTAATATGCACATTGTAAATACACTAAAACTGACCAGTACTTAATATTGCTTACTGAGAATTATTAGAAACAAGTCATTAAAGCAGAATTTAAGAGTATTATTGCTACTAACAAGAACAAGCTATTTCTACCTTAACACATTTAAAGAACCACAGAGTTCACACATATGAGTCACCACAGCCGATTCTTCCCTAAGAGGTGAGCACAGAACTATATTCAGGAAAGCTTGTGTAAAAAGTGTCAAAAATTCTGTTGGTATGTGTCTCCTCCTAAGTCCTAGGGCATTTTTCACTATGTTGAGTCAATATTAGAAAGCATTGCTTGGGAATTCAAGTTAATGACCACATTTTACTAACTATTGGGCAAAGGAAATACAAACAGAGGAACAAAAGGACAAAGTTTGTAAAAGATTAACAAGTAAGAAATAGCAGTAAATAGAAAATAAGATCATAAGAGTTCAAGAAGTAACAAAAACTGATCTTTAACTATACTAATTCATTATACTAATGAATTAATGACTATAACCTTTAAAAACATTCATAATTTTAATAACAACTTAAAAGTGTAACACTAAAGAAACATTAAATGATAAATCTTTTAGATCATTATTTTTAAAATAAAGTATACTAATTTTACAATAAAAAGACTGATCCAATCTATAATCTGTCCTGTACATAGCTAAATACATCTATACAAAAGAAATTCTATCAATTATGTATGAATTAACATGAAAGTCTGTAGTTGAGAATATGTGTACTGCTATATGAAGAGTAGTGAGAATACTATAAAAGAGTTACTACTGGACTCCAAGTGGCCAAGTTCTGCCCCCAGGCCCCACCTCCAGACTGCTCTGACTGCCAGGCCTAGCACCTAGAGGCATGGAAGTGGCCAGTCCCATCTCCAGACTACTCTAAAGGGTGTAAAAACCAAGCCAAACCAACCAACCAAACAAACAAACAAAAACCATGATGAGGCCACAGAATCCTAACAATCAGAATCCCACCAATACCTCAGCTTGCCCAAAGATCAGACTACTGACTCCTACCAATCCCAGAGTATCCTGGAAAGGTCTGCCTCCCAAGAAACCTGCCTCCTATGCAGTTCTTTGCTGCTTCTCTCCTGCGCCGAGGCAACCACCCTCTTGTATCTTTTCTAATAAATCTCTGGTGTGAGGTTTGTTGTGCAGTGAGACTTTGTGGTATTTCTTGACTTCTGACTGCCAGGATACCTAACCCCTCAGAGCTGTGACACTTTTACAATGTCTTTTAAAAAACTAAGGGCTAAATGGGTGGTTTTTATTTAAGCTTGTAAGATCCTTTCTATACCAGCAATACATAATAGGCATTTATAAATAAAAATCCCCAAATTTAGTATGTATTCAGGAAAACTTTAGCACAGATTCAACAAAATCAAGGCATTTTAAAGACAAGGTTTTCAAAGGAGTATAACAAATGCATCCATTAACAGTTGTTTATTCAATAAACAAATCAAGTAAAGATAATATTGTTCAGGTGGAAGTTCCATCCCAAGTCTCCTCCCCTGAGAGTTGCCTCAGTCAAGACTCCATCTCCAAAAAAAGCCCGCCAAATGATGACCCCTTCTCAGAGATGCTCAAGACCACTCCCACAGGGTATTTAAATTGTATCCCAGAGAACAAGCACGTGGTTTTCTTGTCTTCCTTTCCTGGCTCCTCTGAGAGGCTAGAAAGCCATCTGGGAGCATTGTTATTCATTAAACCTGGGATTTTTCTAATTCAGTTTGATTTGGTCTGATTTGGATTATTGCGTTGGTAGAGAGGGTTTATCAGGGTGTAGAAACTTTTCATCTGGAGGTCCCATGGAGGAGGCTGTTTTTCCCATTGGTCCAAGGCACGTGGTGGAAAACACCCTTCTCCCCACACCTGCTCTCTGCCAGGATAAGATTGGCTTCATCTGGGTAAGTTCCAGGTTCTAAGTCATTACCTTAGAGGCCCAGGGCATCAGGCGATTTTCAGGCTGTCCTGAGAAAGACACAACCCACCAGGCTCCTAACCTGCCTTGTCCCATGGGACTCCTTTTTCAGGAGATGTCCTGATCAAGGTGTTTCTTACACCCTGTTTTTTTGTTTGTTTGTTTTGTTTTTTTTTGACCCAAAGTCTACCACAATGGATGTATTACACTAGGCTATGGGTCTCAGCATAGACTTGCAAAATGGATATCTACAATTTGAGGCCTGATCCCCAAATGCCCTTGGGTGGCCTGTTACAAAATCTTTTTTAAATTGGGGATATCCGACACTATCCTTGACACCTAAAACTTTTTGCCGGCGTGGAAACAATTAAGCAAACCATCCATATGCCCATGGTTTCTGGATGCTGGTGCTCCTGCTCCCCCTCCTCAACCCCTTTCCCCACTTTTCTCATTGTTTGCTGTTTGTGTGCATTTCTGGGATTGTTCCTGCAATGGATCTGTTCCCCATCCTCCCCCTCTGAGCTGCATAGGCATTCCGTCCTTATGTTTCTGTTCTCCCTTACAGCATCTGCTGATCTAGCCCTCAACGGGACCATCTGTGTACTCACCTGGCTTTTGCAGCCTACTCCAGGATTTTTATGCTGTTTTGTCTGTCTGATAATACGTATGTGTAAATAATGCGGCCACAGTATGCTTGTTTTATGTCTGTTTAACTGTAAAACTTATAGGTCCAGATTACTACAACAGCTCTGAAAAAATACAAATACATGAATAACCACTATCTTTGGCTGAAGTTAAAACAGAAACCCCAGCGACATCTTTGGTAAGAGTACCTATATATGCTGGTCCTACCAAGGAGACAGTCCACCTCCAATAACCTTTGGCTTACTAAAGTATTCCTTCTAATTGTCTTGCTTCTACTAACATTGGTAAGCTGTAACAAACTGGGTAAACTATATGTCTATTTAACTTATAAGTCTAATTTAGATACACCTGACAGGTAATGGTACCCTGATTCTCAAGTGTCTTTACAGATCTGAGAGTATGGCATTTAACAAAAGAGCTTCCTATGACAGAGAGAGATGCCAGCTCCTGCAGCATCCTATAGCTCTTCCAAGAAGATGCATGGTTACAGAAGACCTTGTGCCTGGAGGCTTGCCTTTGGATATAGCAAAGTCACCCACACAGCAAAAAGCTGCCTCATCAGCTTCCTCAAACTATACCAGGGCATCAATTGTCTAATCCTGCCAAGACAGGCAGACTGAACCCTACCCACACAGGGAAATCTGTCAGGCCTCCTGGGATTAGCAACTCAAGGCAAGTACTGCTTCATCAAAGGCCACAGAGACTTGGGATTGCCTGTCTCCCTTCTGCTCACTCACTCATCCCTCTCCAATCTGTCTGACAGCATCTGATGACTTAGGGTTCTGGTAGCTCATTACTTCATTATTTAAGTTTCCTGCTAAAAGGAAAATAGGTGTACCTCTTTCACAGGCTTCATAGTACAGAATTTAAAAGGTTTCAGATGTATCTTCAGAGGTTCAGAGTTTCCAATTTTGTCTTCTAAAATGTTCATGCTTTTAAACCTAAAGCCCCAGCCTTTTGCTATGACACCAAGATGTAAATCTGTTCCAGCTGTCTTACAGATACCTGCAGGGTCCTGGGAAAAGTTCTGCTGTTGCATCAAGAAATCTGGGCTAGTGGAAACTAATGGTCTCCAGAGCCTATTTTGACCCCACCCATTTTTAAGCTTATTTTATAGATTACTACTCCTGCCTGGGCCAAGATCAATCTGCAGGGGGTTCTCCAGAAAATACCAGCACCTACACCAGCTCACCAGCTCCTGGGACTTCACCATTGGTACCACCTCTCCAGGTTCAAATGGGTACCTACCCAACAACTGAAATCTGGTTTAAAAGGGCATCTCTGCTCTCACCTTACTCATTTACCCTTGCCTCTCCTGTGCAACCAGGGCACTTCCCCATCCCATTCTTTCTGGCAGTTAATCACCCTTCCCATGGCTAGTCCCATTTACAGGGCATGTAATAACAACCTCTTTTTTTTCTCCTTCCGACCTGCCTTCTCAGCTCCCTCAAGGAATAGATGCCTTGAGGTCTCCAGGATGGTAGCTATAGGATGCTTCACCACCCACACCTCCTGCTGAGTGTGAGCCCACAAACTCCCAACTCTCCCCTCCCTCACATCACTCCATGCCTGAAGGAAGTAGCCAGAATTGAGCCGATGCTCCTATACCCAAAGAGATTGAAATGTTTGAGTTAGACTACACCACAGCTGCTGGCATTCATATATCCAAAGAGCCTGGAATGTCCAAGTCCAAGTTCCATTCCAAGTCCTACCCCTGGAAGTTGCCTCAGTCTAGACTCTACCTCTGGAAAAAGCCTGCCAAAGGATGGTCCCTCCCCAGAGATGCTCAAGACCACGCCCACAGGGTATTTAAATTGTACCCTAAAGAACAAACATGAGGTTTTTGGTTCTTCCTTCCCCAGCTCCTCTCTGGGGGGCTGGAGGGCCATCTGGGAGCATTGGTATCCATTAAACTTTTTTTTTTTTCCAATTTGGTTTGATATAGTCTGATTTGGTGGGGTTACTGCTTTAGTGAAAAGGCTTATGGGGGTGCAGAAACATTTCAAATATATCGATAGGTCATACATGCCATTTTCTCCCACATTTAAGATAATGTAAGTTTTAACTTAGAAACAATGAGGACACCAAGAGAGACTTACATAGATCTAATCTACATGGGAAGTAGAAAAAAATAAGATCTCCTGAGTAAATTGGGAGCATGGGGACCTTGGAGAAGGGTTGAAAGGGGGAAGGGAGAGGCAGGGAGGGGAGCAGAGAAAAATGTAGAGCTAAATAAAAATCAATAAAAAGATTAATATGTTAAATAAAAAAAGATATGTAAGTTTTATAAGTTATTTTTAAAAATCAGCAAAAGAAAAAAGAAACCCAAACCCTATTATTTTCAGTATGACAGTACTGAAAAAGTACTTTATCTTAGGGGATGTTAACATTATTGATCTTGATTACATTATATTTCATAAGGTTGGCAAGCTGCATGGGTTTGTGTTGTTGTTTCCTAACATAATGAAATAACTTTACTGATAAAAGGCTTTGGTTCTTTCAGAATGAATAAAGAGGTAAGAACTTCTAAGACAAAGCAAACACTGACGACCACATATTACCAGCACACATTTTCTAGCACAGAAAATCGGAAAGAAACCAGGTTTACCTCTACACAGGCTTTCATCCCTGAGGCTGCAGCATAGTGAAGGGGTGTGTTTTTTTTGTTATCAACAGCATCAATAGCTGCTCTCTCATATTCACCCTGGTCAAGCTTTGCTCCTTTCCATCTTAAGATCATCTGCAGACAATCTGCCCTCCTGCAATCATCTTCTACAGGCCGTGCTAAGCGAGGATGAAGGGTTCCTTCAGATATCATGATTTGAGGCCCCATACACAACAGATGCATAGATGTTTCATTGTGCACATTCCGTTTATTTGGGTTTCCATCTCTACCAAAAAGAAAAGTCCTAAAAGGGAAAGGAATGATAAAAAAAAAAAAACCTTTTTCCAACCTAAAAATACAGAGACGATAACAATTTTAAAGGTAAGGTGTACTTTAAAGCTAAAAATCCAACTTCTCTTGAAGTGTCTGTATGACTAATTCATTCAATTAAGAAGACTGGGAGCCACAAAATGGCTTAGATGGTGAAGAGCTCATCATACAAGTCTGACAGTCTGAATTTCGGGCACAGAACTCATGGTAGAATGGCAGAACTGCTCTTCACAGAGTTGTCCTTTGACCTCCATCGTGAGCTGTGGCACATGTATGAATGCACTAATGTGCATGAATCATACACATACACAAGAAAAATGAACTTTAGTGTCTATAAAGTATATGAGAATAAAAATGGAAAAGGGAAAGGAAGAGAAAAAAAGAAAGGAGAAAGAAGGAGGGGGTAGAGGATGTTCCAATCCAAAAGAGTATTTAAAAAAAATTAACAGAAATAAATATTAAAAATAAAGAAAAAGCCCTGACATGCCCTATGAATCAAGGAACCTCCAAAGATGCCACTGCATTTATTCTTTTGTTGGCCATCTAGTGCTGGGCATGCAGCAGTAGATAGTTTGTTTCCCTGGTGAGACTTACTTGAAGGAAACTAAAGATTGCTTCTGGATTAGGGATGTATGGTAACTGTAATTCTTGCTTGATAAATGTTTTGTTATATGCAACTTTACTATGTTAAAATGAAAGCCTTTCTTTTTTGTTTAAACAGAAAAAGGGTAAATGGTGTAGAAGGGTCCTTCTGTATTTCTGTTGCTTTCATTGGTTGAATAAAGAGACTGCCTTGGCTTTTTGACAGGGCAGCCCTTAGGTGGGCGGAGTAGACAGAATGGAAGGCTGGGGAGAAGGGAAGTGTGGCAGACACCATGTTTCTCCAGCCCAAGATGGACTTTGATTAGAATCTTCCTGGTAAGCCTCGACCATGTGGTGATACACAGATTACTAGATATGGGTTAAACTAATATGTATAAGAAGTTAAAACTAATGGGCCAGGCAGTAATTTAATTAATATAATTTTTGTGTGGTTATTTCGCCTATAAGCTAGCTGTGCGGCCGTGTGGCCAGGAGCCGGGCGCTGGGAACACAGCCCGTGCCTCCCAATACTACAGGGGTGGGGCCAGGTGTCTACTCCTACTTTAGCTTCTAGACACCACAGATGAGTTTTTCAAAAGACTCAATCTTACATGTTTTGATTGAGCATAGTTTATGAACAAAAAATACTTTAGAAAATGGGAAGGCAATTTTAAATTGCCCTTTTAAATAGCTGAATACTCATATTTGATACTATACCAAAAGTCTAACAAGTGATAGATTATTAAAGGTTAGTTAAAAATTTTATGAATGAACTTTTTGTAGTGTTAATTAAAAGTCTAATGGTCTAAGTTACATTTAAAAATTTTTAATAAATTCTAATAATTATAGAATGATTAGCAGTTGTTTTACATGAAAGATTTAATTAGTTTTTGAGAAAATGCCAGCCTAGGGCCTCAGTTGTCATTCACCACTTGAGAATAGTACTGTATTGCAGTGGGCAGCAATAAATGAAAAAACCCATAACTGTCCAAAATGCTGAAAATAAGAGACAATAGAATGCTCAGGATATGGATTATCCCTGTAAAACTCAGGGAGCAACGCAGAAGAGGGGTGGAAAGAATGCAAGAGCCAGAAGACAAGGTGATATGTAGCAAAAAGATATTTTCTGGACATGACATAGCAAATATAGTACTCTTTTCCTTAACTCACTAAAGCTGTGGTGATCTGCACATGACTTGCACAAGATAGGGTATTTTATCATGGGTAAGAGAAGAGTCCATGAGGCCCCTTCTCTCCCAGAGAATTTGTTCACAGATAATAGTCCAAAGGGATTATTGCAAAGCAATGTACACTCTTAAGGGGAGAATGTGAACAATGACCAAAGAGGTCATTCTATAATTTAGGCAACTTTTATATTATTTATTAATTCTCTGTCGCAGACAGTTGATTTCCTGAGAGGATTTTCTTGACCAGTTGATTGACAGATCCATTTGGACTGATCCTTAGGTGAGGGGACACTGATGTGTCACTTTTTTGTTCTTTTTAAACAGAAAGCCTCCAGGTTGCTAATAATTTTATGTATAGACAGTTATCTATTAATGACCTTCTGGGAAGACCAAGATGTCATACCTATAACCCAGAGTGAAGATATGACTCAGATCTCAATTCCAGTAATCAGAATCCTGTAGTTTCAGTTCTTAGTTTTATAAGTTACTGATAATGAGGAAGGGCTTATACCTAATGACTACTGATAGTCTTTTTTTTTTTCCTTTCCACTTCTAATGTGAAATGTCTTTAAATTAGTCTTAATCTCTTTAATCATTTTCACCCTTGGGAGAAAACACTGATCTCCAATGGTCCCTTTGAGTACTGTTCACTCTGACTCTTGAGAGTATTCTTTTGTAATCGAATCTATTTTCAACATTACACTCTGGATAACAATACATCTGGTCTGATTTAGAGATAATAAAGATCATACTAAATCACAATCATATCAAATTATTTGGGTACTCTCAGTTTTAGAAAATTTAACCCAGAATATAACACAAACATGTCAGCATACATCTTCAAATATCACAAATATTTTTCTTTCCACTTATTACTTAACTATGGGCTTAAAGTAATACTTACCCTAATATTTTATTCATCCCATGTCTAGCAGCATAGTGTAACGGAGTGTTGTGTTGATAGGGTTCTCCATAGGAAGTATTTGGATCAAGGGATTCTTTTAGTTGAGGATTATTTTCATATATTTGGCAAGCCAGGTTTTCATCACCATTGATGAGTGCTTTGCGAAATTTGGTGGTTGTATTTCCCATGTTTTGTTTTATTTTCTGATAGGCAGTGACACTTTTTTCCTTCAGCCACTTCTTGAATACTTCTACATGTTCCACATTCTAATGAAGGAGAAGTTATCAAATTAGAGTGTAACACAGTAAATACAAAGCAGTATCCTAAAGAGACAATTACAAATATTAATAACATCTGTGAAGTGGATGAAGGAATCTTACATGCTGTCAAATGTGCCATATTTTTAACACTGGTCAAATTAATCTCTTTTTAAATTTTAACATTTTCCCACATAATGACTGTAACGTTACACAGCTGCATTTTATCTAGAAAAGTTTCTTTTTCTAGATATATATAAACTTTTCACATGAGCAGAAATCAGTTTCACTGACTTTTATGGCTGAATACATTTGTAATTCACGAGGGCTAATCTTGGTTGTCAACTTGATGACATCAAGAATCAAATAAAACCCAAGCAGCTGGGCATACCTGGGAAGAATTTTCTTGACTGGACAATTTGAGGTGAGCAGACACACAACTCTGGGCTGCACCTTCTAGCAGGAACCCACATAAAAGCACATGGAAGAAGGGATCTTTTGCTTTTTGCCTTTTCATCTTCACTCCTGCTGGAAAGCCACCTTTCTGTTCCTGAGGTATTCAGCATTAGAACCTACTTTTTCTGAATCCTAATGCAGATGGAAGACAAGCAGCTCTCCAGGAAAACTCAGGCTCACTGACTGAACAGCTTGATTCTTGACCTTCTGGTCTAAAGATAAACTACTGTTGGGCTACAAGGATTAGTCTGGAAGTCATTCTAACACCCCCCCCCACAACACATACATGCACACGCATGCAGGTACACCGTATACTGTCACTTCTGTTCCTTTAGAAAACCCCAACTAAAACACAACTCAGTGAATTACATGTAGGTATTACTAAGTCAATTTGTGGATTATTAAAAAAAGAACCAAAAGTTTTCTTCAATTGAGAAATACAGTTCAGGAAAAATGGAACTGCTAAGTACTTAGCAGAAAAGGACTTAAAATATAAATACATATGTAACTATACAACTTATTGATACCAGATAATCACAGCAAAATAATAATGCTGATCAAACAGAAAATGGAGATAGTAATTATTCTACCTTCCAAACTTATTAAATTTTCTGCTATAAAAGGATTCAAAGCAATGCTGAAAATATTAAATGTCTGTTCATACTACATGTGTGAAGAACTCATAATGATCATCAAATGGGCAATGTGAGGTGGGGGAGGGGAAAGCAAAAAAAAAAGAAAAAATATGTCAGAAAAGTGAAATGTCACATTTGCTAACACTACTCTTAAGCAAGTTATTTACCCCCTGAAAATATTAAGTTCCCATCTGTACATTAAGGAAAATGACTATTTTATAGACATGTATAAAAATCATAAGAGAAAGTGTAGTGATATTTGAATATTAATAAATAAAGTTTGCCTGAAAATCAGAACGTAAAACAGCTACACTAGTTAGCCATAGAGGCCGGGTGGTGGTGGTGCATGCCTTTCATCCCAGCACTAGAAAGGAATATAAGGTGGATTGAGACAGGAATTCACTTTCATTCTGAAGATTTCATACAGGTAAGAACTCTTTAGTGGCTTGGCTGCTTTGTTTTTCTGATCTTCAGAATGAAAAATCCTGAATATCTGTCTCATGGTCTTTATTATTTATGCTACATCTAGCATTCAACATTTAGGGTATGAATTCACGAAAAATCCACTTGCCTATGGCTCTTTCACCACCATCATAGGCCAAAGCTGCACATAGGGCTTCAGCCCCATCTGGCTAGGCTTTCCCCCCACCCCACCAGGCCTCTGACTGAGTTTGGGGTTTTCCAATTGTAGCCTCTCTGAAACAGTCACCAGCTGCCACCCAAACTCCAGAGCTACCTGGGCTCCAAATGCTACAGGACTCACCCACTCTAGACTGGCCAGTTCTGCATTCAGGCAGTACCCCACCACCACCACCACCACAACCACCACACATGTTTTCTCTGAACAATCACCAACACAGCTAAATCCCCCCCGCCCCCAGTGATTATGGGCTCTCCTTGAACCCCCTTTTCAGGCTGATGCCAAATTAGGTAGCTGACTTGAGATCCAGTCAGGCGCTTAATGTTCTACACAGCAGCAGTTGGTCTTACATGTTCATCAGCATTGTTGTACATTCGGAAGATAATTAATTCTTGAAGTTAAAAGAGTTTTTTACCACATTAAAAAATGGGGAAAAACCATTACAATGGAAGGATTTGGGTCTCTGTATGATAGTATGCTAGACAGTTTGAAAATGGAATGATTGCCGGGCGGTGGTGGCGCACACCTTTAATCCCAGCACTTGGGAGGCAGAGGCAGGCGGATCTTTGTGAGTTCAAGACCAGTCTGGTCTACAAGAGCTAGTTCCAGGATAGGTTCCAAAGCTACAGAGAAACCCTGTCTCGAAAAACCAAAAATAAATAAATAAATAAAAAAGAAAAAAGAAAATGGAATGATTAAATGAGAGAATGTCTAATTTAGATGGGATTTGTGTAATATCAATTGTAAACACTATCAGCTTTATCATTTTTGTCTTATCACTAAAAGTGTTGGTTAATATGAGTGCTAAGATACAGTTCTTAGAAAAACCTAATAAAACAGATCACAGAGATATTAAAATCCAGACCGAGGAATTTAATGGAGAGCCATTCAGCATTGCATTATAAAAATAGAGAGGAACAGTCTAAAGTTTTCAAACAACCAACCTTAATATAACCAGTAACCTTACAGGAATCTCCATATGACAAAGGTTCTGTTACACCTAACTGGATTCCTATGCCAGTGTTATATTTAAAGAGATTCAAGGAAGCAATAGTCTCATATGGCATGCTGTGAAGCAAATGTTAAACTCATGGTCAGTTTGTAATTATCCCTAAAGACTGGATAGAATTGGTTAAAGGTGTTTTAGAGCAATGATCCACAATTACAATGAAGTACCTGGTTCAAAGAGGTTAAGATTATTGAACAAGGGAGTAAAGCTAGAGGTAGGGAAATCTCCCAAGATCAAATTCTTGGAAAGATTATGCTACTATAGAAAGGCAGGCTGTATATGATTACCTCACACTAGATTTATGCTGCACAGCACCATTGAATGTTTGGGACAGAATTGGAAAAATTGGAAAGAAAATTGAGTCATTTACTAAAGTTATACAGGACCCAATGGAAACCTTTATGGATTTCTTACAAAGACTGACTTCAGCAGTAAATAGAATGATACCAAATTCAGAAGCTAGACAAAGAACGATTGAATCTCTGGCTTTTGAAAATGCCAATTCTCTATACAAAAGGATAATATTAGACCACTAAAAGCAAGGTCAATACCGTTGGAGGAATGGATTCAAAATACAATTAATATTGAATCTCATGACCATGATGATGCATGGATAGGAAAGGTGATTTCCAGAGGTTTGAGGAAAAATTGTACCTCAAAGGTTGTAATTGTGACAAACAAGGTCACCTTAATAGGGATTGTAGACATTCCTAGAAACAATGTTTTTTCTAAGATTAATCCATTCAGAATGCCTCTCCCTTCTAGATTTTTTGGAGGGTGTGGCAAAGGCAGGCGTTGGACTAATGAAAGTAGGCCATTGAGGAGTATTCAAGGTTCCTTTGCTGTCAGAAAACTCCCTGAGGGGCCTCTTGCAGACCCCATGCCAAATGCAGTTTAGTCACTTCCTGTCATCATGGAGGAAACTCCTTCCCTGAGCAATGAAAGAACCCAATGCCTACTGTGATAAATCATACTGCTCTGGATAATAAAACAGCTATCGAAGAGAGAACAAAAAATTTAGGAGAAACCATAAAGCGAGTATTTTGGAAAAACTTAAATGAACAAAGCCCAAAATTAAAGCTACAAATAAGTGACATCATTGAAGGTCTGATAGACACAGGTGCAGATGTAACAATAATCTCACCAGAATCTTGGCATTCAAATTGGCCTCACCATGATGTAAATGTTGAGTTTTCAGGGATTGAAACTTTATCTCAGGTAAAGAAGAACTCGAGATGGGTCGAATGTATAGGGCCAGAAGGACAGAGAGGAAAATTAAAACCACATGTGCTAACATAGTAATGAATTTGTAGGGATATGATCTGTTACAACAATGGAATACTCAGAATAAAATCACCCCAACTGTAGAAACAAACCATAAATTAACATATGTTTCTGTGAAAAATATTGCAAGACATTATTATAAAGAACAGTCACCAACAATTCAGGTTGTACAAGAACAGGCCATAACAGCTGCTGATCTTCCAAAGGCACCAAAAGTCATACCTTTAAAAATGGTTGACAGACAAACCTGTATGGGACAAGCAATGGCTATTAACAACAGAGAAACTGCAAACTTTAGAATCTTGCATTGAGTCACAGGTTTCTTTCCAGACTCACACATACCAGGTGTGGAGACATGAACCTGTAATACCAGCCTCTGGGAGGCAGAGAAGGACACTCTGGAGTCCAAGGCCATACAAGGCTACACAGTGAGGTAGAGACATGCTCGTGGAGCACGAAACCCTTACTTTAAAAGGAGAACCACAAAGAAAACCCAGTCTGTTTACCTGAAGACTATCACTGTCAAATAACTACTTTATGCATGTCTATATGTATTTGTATGCATCCAAATATTAGTACATTAATTTGATCACCCTACATACTACATACAAAAAAAACTATTGACATTTTAGTCTGACATCTTTAAAGATATCTTTACGGGTTAATTTGATCACCCTACATACTACATACAAAAAAAAAACTGTTGACATTTTAGTCTGACATCTTTAAAGATATCTTTACCGTCTCATTTCAAATTGAAGAAGCAAATCCTATTTCCCACATTTAATATTTCTCACAGTATATTATAGATTCTTCTGGCATTTTTTCAGGAACAGTCTAGATTTTACTTTTCTCTTTGTTTTAACAGAGTGCAGAGTAGTTTATTCATTCTCAGTAAAAGAATTTGGTTTGTTGTGTATGCATTTAGCAACTTAATGTGTTTCTGTTATTGTATGCTGAGAAAGCAACTCACTAAGAAACCAAGGCTGGCCTTGAATTAGTGGCTGTCCTGACTCGGCTCCATCTCCAGAGTGCTGAAAGACAGTGTGTGTCACTATACCTGGCTTATGTTATTCTTAATAAGAACTCCATTCAGCTGACTGTACAGTTTTATCTATACAAATATAAAAGATAACATCTAGACTGTGAAGTGCCTCTCTTAAGAATATGAAAACTTTCATTTGTTTTGGTATTCACTACCCAGATACAATGTTACTTAATTATAAAATTATAAAATTGCTGTGGGAGCACATTCTGCTCCTTCAGCCAGTAGCGTTGAAGATATGGTGCTGTGGGAGCTCCTTCCACCTTTAAGAAACCAGCCCACTGGGCTGGAGAGATGGCTCAGTGGTTAAGAGCATTGCCTGCTCTTCCAAAGGTCCTGAGTTCAATTCCTGGCAACCACACGGTGGCTCACAACCATCTGTAATGAGGTCTGGTGCCCTCTTCTGGCCTGCAGACATACACACAGACAGAATATTGTATACATAATAAATAAATAAATATTGTTTTTTAAAAAAGAAACCAGCCCACTTGGGGGTGGTCTCTTATAAATGCAGCTGTAAAGTGTGTAATCGCTCTCTTGCTTCCAGCTCTTGCTTCTGGCTGCTAGACTCCTGTTCCTGTTCCCCATTAATGCAGAGGACTGCTATCTAGGATAGTGATCTGTAAGTCTCCCCTAAATAAATAACCCTTTATTATTCATAATTCTGAACTAGTGGGATTATTTTGTGACTTCTGCCTTCATGGGGCACCCAACCGTTTGGTTTTAGAATCCCCAACACTGAGTGCCCACGTCCTCGGCCAGGATTGGAGTGTGCTCAGCTCAGTGCAAGTCCTCTGTCAGCCCACCTCAGCAGCTACCTGTGCATGAAGGCAGCAGTTCATTTGGATATAGAATTCTCGTGCAGCAGCTTTTCTTCCTTCAGATTGACCATGATTCTTTATATTTTCTCATTACATTCCTTGGAGCAGCTTCAAGACCCCATGCATCCCACTGCTTACTTCCCGCCAGCGCACACTGCAGAAACTCAGGCAAGACACGGGCTTCCCTGGTCTGAGACAGCTGTTCTGCAACTTCTAACAATTTGTCTGCATTTGCTATTCTAGTGCTTGTGTGGCTGCCAGCCAATCAGGGACATCTGGGGAGCATACAGTCTATGATTTATATTAAATAATTGTTTTTAATCTGAGCACATCTTTCAGCTTTTAACTATAAAAATAGATTTAAATCAACCACGCAGCTCTGAGTGCGCGATGACACCTACTGGCAAGTAATGGTTATTGCACATGTTTCAGCTAATTAAACCACAGATAAGATCTAATATAATTGAAAAGGGCAAGATTATGGACAATTTAACCTTTCAAGATTTCAATAGCCTCTTTACTTACACCACATATGACTTATATGACTTCCCTCTTACATCACTATTTTTAATTCTGGGGATTAGTCTTGTCCTCAATATTATCTCCTTAAAAATATGGCTTGATAATAGGGCCAAGAATGAGGCACTTTTAGAAATGGTACAATCTTTACAGACTGATACAAATCTTCTGAAAGGAGAGGTTGGGATTCTGAAGGATACGAACAATTTAACTAACAAAGCTCAGTCAAATGAGGTACTTTTAGAAATTGTATAGTCTGATAGGAATTTACTAAAAGGAAAATTCAGCACTCTGGAGAAGGATACAGCCAATTTGACATAAAAAAAAACAGTCAATGACAGAGGGTGCTGAAAAATTGTTTGAGAGAATTCCTACTGTTGAATGTATTAATCAGACTGTCAAAGGGGTATGGCAGATTGACTGATAGAATGTCTCTCCAGGAAGGTAATATGCATGCTATGAAGATTATGTCCAAGGATTAGACATTATCTCTACTGGACAGACTTTATACCTTGGAATCCTAAATGAGAACATTAGAGCAGAACACTGGACAGGAGATCCAGACATTACAAAAGACAGTGGTAAATAGATTTGAAAAGACTGAGTAACATCGAATTTGAATCAGGGACAAAACGTACAAAGACAAAATTAAGACTCATCAGTATGTAAAAACCTCCGGGATAGCTTCCTCAGAGGTCTGCCTGCCTTTGTGGTGATAACATCAGAAAGAGTATCTGGCCACAGACATTCTAAGGTTGTCAAAGAATACTCACGGGAGCCCATACGTATAACTGATCTAAAGGAAATTAAACAAGCAATTGTAGCTTAAGGACTTCATTCATCCTTTGTTAAGGAAATGGTCAAAATGTGGGCTTCCAGTAACAAAGCAACGCCACAAGACTGGAATCAGTTAATCTCAGCAGTCCTAGAAAGGTGGACCGCAGTTGCTTTGGAGGTGCTATTTTAAGGAAGAAGCTAAAATTTTAGAGCTACAGGAAAAAGCAATAGGACTTGAGATTTCCTTAGATCAAATTCTAGGCGAGGAACTTTACTTTGATTCTCAGGATCAAGCTCTTTATGATGAACACACCTTGTGGACCAACAAAAGATAGACAAGGCAACCCAATATCATCAGGAAACACCATGGGGGGCCTCTTACAGGCCCCCATGAAGAATGTGGTCCAATCATTCCCAGTTACTGTGGAGAACATGTCTCACTAGGAAAATTTAAAAAATCCAATGTCTATTGTAAAAATCAATACTGATCTGAATGATGGAATAAATGTGGAGGATGGATCAAAACTCTAGTAAGACACAGGAGACGTATATTTGATCTATAGATGATTAAAGACCAAAGCTAAGAGTGTGTATAAATGGCATTTTTATTGAAGGCTTACTAGACATGGGTGCGGATGTAAGTATCATTACTCCAGAATCTTGGCATCTGAATTAGCCTCTTCAAGAGGTAGATGTTTAGTTCCTAGGAATTGGAACCCTATCTCAGGTAAAACAAAGCAGGAGATGGGTTGAATGCCAAGGGCCAGAAGGACAGAGAGGAAAACTGAGGCCATATTTAGCTAATATTGCAGTGACCAATTGCAGCAATGGAATACCCAGATTAACATTCCTGCAGCCCCGAAAACTTATGATTCTGGGGAAAATATTAGAAGATATTATAGATGATGGTCACCAGCCTCTCAGGCTGTACAAGAACACAAAGAATTGATAAACCTTCAGAGGTACTAACGCCCCTGCCTTTAACTGAGAAAAGAATATGGGTTAAACAGTGACCTCTAGCTGAAGAAAAGCTGCAGGCTTTAGAACAGCTGGTACAAGAGCAACTAGATGCTTGACATACTGAAGAATCTACCAGCCCTTGGAATTCTCCTGTATTTGTTGTTAAAAAGAAATCTGGAAAATAGAGAATGTTGACAGATATTAGAGCTATCAACAAGGTTATTCAACCCATTGTCCCTCTACAATCTGGAATTTCTCTGCCTTCTCTGTTACCAAAGGGATGGCCTCTCATAGTTATTGATTTAAAGGATTGTTTCTTAACTATACTTTTACAATAAAGGGTAGAAAAAAGTTTGCCTTCAATGGTGCCTACTTACAGCAATTCGCAGCCTACTAGGAGATAACAATGGGGTGTCCTCCCATAGGGAATTCTCAATAGCCCCACCATGTGCCAATACTTTGTCAGCCAGTCATTGGAAATAATACATAAGCAATTTCCTAAGTCTATAATTTACCACTACATGGATGACATTTTGGAAGAGATTCTGTTAATTACCTAGGTTACAGAATTAGTTTGCAGAAAATTAGAACAAAAAAGGCACAAATTAGGAGAGACCAGTTGGGAACTCTTAAAGACTTTCAAAGATTATTTGAAAACATCTTCAGTCTATGACCAGCTGTTGGGATACCACCTGATCTAATAATTTATTTAAACAAAAAGACTTGAATAGTCCCAGAAAATTAACAGCTGAAGCGGAAAAGTAATTGATGACTGTTGAGGAGAAATTACAGGAGGCACATGTGGATAGGATGAATCGAAATCTTAATTGTAGTCTAGTCAGAATTTCTTCTACAAGAATTTTAATGCAGAGGAACGATATTATCTTAGAATGGATCTTTTTACCACATAAACCAAGTAAAAAATTAAAAACTTATGTAGAAAAGGTCTCTGAATTAATCATAAAAGATAAGTTGAGACTTTGCTAATTAGCAGGTATAGACCCAGCAGAGATTATAGTGCCTCTTACTGCTGATGAAATAAAAAAGTTATGTGAAGACAATGAACCCTGGCAAAAAGCTTGTGCTATTTTTTTGGGAGAAATTAATAGCAATTATCCCCAAAAGCGAGACTCATCTTTATAAAAAAAAAACATCATAGATTCTTCCCCAAATTGTATGTGATGCACCAATAACTGGAGTCTGTACATTTTATGCTGATGCAAATAAATCAGGGAAGGCACGTTACAAATCAGAAGAATTAAGTAAGGTGGAACAAAGCCCTTATAATTCTGTCCAGAAGGCAGAATTATATGCTATTCGTATGGTACTAAGGGATTTTAAAGAACCTCTCAATATAGTTTCAACATGCAGAAAGAGTTGTTTTGCATATTGACTTCACAATGGAAACCAGGAGATGTGCAACATTGGGGAAGGGATTTCACTCTTGTTTCCACAGAAGAAAAACTATGGATACCATCAAAATTAATAAAGATTTGCTTTGAAAGGGAGAAACCTCTTGAAAAACAAAAATTACAGCTCATCCACAAGAGTGACCACCATACAGGTGGTAAGAAAAGCATACAGGGTTGGGGCCGGGTTCTGCTCTTATCTTCTCAGAAAAATACACATCTTCAAAAATTCAAGAGACCCTGGATGTTTGAATGCCGACAGAAGGAAAAATAATTATCCACTAAGGATCTAGAAAAAGGAATATGGATTATGAGGTCAGGTAATGGATATACATACATTTAAACGCATATATATTCATATATATTTAAACATATATATTCAATTGGTTTTGAAGTTGGACAATGGCTCTGTACTTCTCTAAATTCAAACTTTTTGTTAAAAGGTACATTCAGAGTGTCTGTCTCATAGTGGGAGTCATCTGGTATGGGACAGAAGGAAAATTTTTACTTTCTCTATGTCTATTTTGTCTATATCATATTCTTTATTGAATGTATGTTTCTATGAATAAGTTTTCCATGATGAAAAATAGACTTTCCTACAGATCCTTTTCCTACAGTAATCTTTGAAATTTCTAGGAAGATGGGGCCCCACAGCAACAATTCCACCTGGTTGAGATGGCATCATGATGTTGATAGCAGTACTGTAAGACTGGTTTTTTTTGGGGGGGGGGACCAGCTGCTGAAATGGTGCACCTTCTCATGATGTTTTGGCTAGAACTCCAAATAAGAACTTTGTGTGGGGGGGAACCTATTGACTGCTTGGAAATCGTTTGCAATTACACTAGACAGTAATATTAAAACTTAACCATCACTTTACTTTTGTAAGATCCCATTAAGAGAACATGCCCCCATGACAGTGGGAAGCAATTCTAGAGGATGATGCCCTTATCCCAAAAAAGTTTGTTCTCAGGTTTGGGAACACCATTTAGGGGTTGTTGATTATGACTTGTATTAGATAGAGGGTTGGAGTGAAAACAATGTTCATCTTTTTTTTTTTTTAAAAAGAGGGGGGAATAAAAATAGTAGGTAATAGAGTGAACACTTATGAGCTATTTATGGATAATTTACATTGGCATAGTGTTTTGTATACTGATAAAAGTTCAAATTATATTTGTTATTTCTGTTTACAATATTTGTACACCTATGCAAAGTTATTCTGCCAGATTGTATACATGCATGTTTCTACCTCTGTTTAGAACATCTTGTATATTGATACAAATTTTATGATATATTTTCATATTTCATTATATATTATTCCTACCTCTGATCAAGATACTTATACACTGTTTAGATTTTGAGGTCATTGTCCTCATCTGTTTACAGATTATGTAATACTCTGACATGAAGTTTTCGTCTTTAAGTCATACAGGTATTAAGTATTATAGGTCAATAGTCATTCATGTTTGTTGTACATACAGTCAGATTAATTACATTCTTTAGATACACAGAGATTGTATTCTGTCTAGATAGGTAATCTTCACTCACTTCAAGGATCTGTACAACATGGCATTTAAATAACTTAGGGTTCTCATGACCTGAGACATGATTGCTCCTGACAGCACCCAATCTACTCCTGAGAGAATGTTGAACACCAAAGACACTCCATTTAGAGATTGTTTTCTTCTTGCACAATTGGCCTTTGGGCAAGGAACTGCCTACACCTCAACCACTGACAAAGTACATGGTATCCAGAAATGGATAAGCAGGACACATGGAAAAAGCTTTGTCAAATTTTGCCAAGACAGGGTAAGAAATTTCTGAAAAATTTCTTGCCTCTGAAAATGTTCTGTCAGTTCCTCTAGGCCTTAGCTAAAGTTGGTTGCTTCAACGTTGCAAATGAGACTTCGGGCGATTGCTCAGTTAGCTAATTGTCTCTGTCATATATTGCTCACTTTGGAAGCTGTTTGATTGTACTTCCTGCCTACTCAAGTAATATTATCTCCATTCTCAAGCCTTCAATGGGGTTGAAGATTAGACAGTCATAGTTACCACCCTCTTATGATCTAGCCAAGCCACTTCCCATACAAGACTCCTTAGGACAGAATGTTTATTAAAACATTTAGCATACATTTTTTACTTAATATTGTTTATGCTGGTTGTAATTCTAATCTTATACTTGATATCTGTTCTTAGTGTATATAGTTTTGTATTGGGTTCTGAACTCTCTTATTTAAACAAAAGGGGGAGGTGCTGTGGGAGCACAATCTGCTCCTTCAGTCAAAAGCATTTAAGATATGGTGCTGTGCGAATTCCTTCCTCTTCTTCAGCCAATAGCCTTTAAGATACCAGCCCATGTGGGCGTGGTCTCTTATACTATAAATGCAGCTGTAAACCGTGTGCTCACTCTCTTGCTTCTAGCTCTTGCTTCCAGCTGCTAGATTCTGTTCCTGTTCCCCTTTTGAACTAGTATGGGTTTATTTTGTGACTTCCACCTTCAAAAACTTTTCCAGAATTGTATATTAGATTAACAACACATATCTCTGATTTATATAAAAAATATTACTTTGGTAAAATGTTCTACACGAAAAATAATTTACATCATACAGATATACTTCACACACACACACACACACACACACACACACACACACACACTCCTAACAAAGCAATAATACAATGATATCTTGGGAGTACTTTAGATAGTTACAAAATTAAAAACATTTCATTTTAAAATAATCAATAATTTTCTAAGTATGCATTAAATATTACTGTTACTCATGCTGAAAGTCATAATGATATCAAAAAGCTTTTTTGTGGCTTTGTTATTTTCAGGACTGTTTCATTTTTAAAATCTGATCAAAAAAACCTGTGTGCATAAGCACGTCATTTAAAGGTTTAGTTCATGCCATTCAGATTATCCTCAGAAGTCCTGATGAGAACTTTGCCAGTTACATCCTTTTTCTTCTTCACAGGCATAGCTATTGCCTGAAGTAATCATACTTTCTTTGTTTAATCAAAACCTTTAAGTAATATTTTCTATGTAACATGTACTATTAAATAAATGTATAAATTGGATTTATAGCATATTTTTTGATGATGCTATTATAAATGGTACTTTAAAAAAATCAAATGCTCAGGGGCTGGGGAAATGTCTTTGCTGGTGACATGCCTGTTGAGTAAGGCTCCCTAGAATACATGTAAAAGTTGGACATGGCTGTGCATACATGCAACTCTTGAATTCTGGGAGGGAAAGCGGGTTCCTGAAGTACACTCGCTATAGCAAGCCTAGATGAAACAATGAGTTCCAGTTCAATGAGACCATGTCTCAGAAAACAAGAGAGGATACCAGTAAATCAAGAAAGACATCCAACATAAAACTCTGGCTTCTGCAAAACTCTGCAGCATGTGCACCAGAGTGCTTATGTACACAAACTTACATGAACACACTATGCTCTTTTTATACAGAGATATGATTCAATTTATACATAATCCTTGTATATTGTGAAAAGCTAAATTCACTTCTAAAATTCAAACTCTAGTCTTAGAAGTTTGAAAAACCTAGATTTGGGGAGTTATCTTTATCACTTATAAATAGTTTTTATTCCTTTCATTTGCTGTACTAACAACATGGATTTTTAAATTAGTGGGCAGATGACTAAGGAGAAAGATATTAGCACTTTAATAAGGAAATGTTCAACATCCTTAGTCATCAGGGAAATGCAAATCAAAACAATTCTGAGATTCCATCTTACACCTTTAAGAATGGCCAAAACCAAAAACACTGATGACAACTTATGCTGGAGAGGTTGGGGGGAAAAGGGAACACTTCTGCACTGCTGGTGGGAATGCAAGCTGGTACAACCTCTTTGGATGTCAGTGTGGAATTTCTCAGAAAATTAGGAAACAACTTTCCTCAAGACCCAGTAATACCACTTTTAGGTATATATCCAAAGGATGCTCAATCGTGCCACAAGGACATGTGCTCAACTACGTTCACAGCAGCTTTGTTTGTCACAGTCTAAATGTCCCTCAATCGAAGAATGAGTAAGAAAAATGAGGTACAATTACACAATGGAGTGATACACAGCAGAAAAAAATAACGACATCTTGAATTTTGCAGGAAAATGGATAAAGCCATAAAACATTATTTTGAGTGAGGTAACCCAAACTCAGAAAGACAATTATCACATGTACTCATTCATAGGTGTTTTTTAAACATAAAGCAAAGAAAGCCAGCCCACAAACCACAATCCCAACGAACTTACACAACAATGAAGACACTAAGAAACACATACATAGATCTAATCTACATGGGAAGTAGAAAAAGACAAGATCTCCTGAGTAAATTGGGAGCATGGGGACCTTGGGTGAGGATTGAAGTGGGGACAGGAGAGGTAGAAAGGGGAGCAGAGGAAAATGTAGCGCTCAATAAAAATCATTTTAAAAAATGAGCATGGTGTGTTCATGTAAGTTTGTGTACATAAGCACTCTGATGTACACGCTGCAGATGTGTGCAGAAGCCAGAGTATAATGTTGGATGTCTTTCTTGATTGTTCTCTACTCTAATTTTCTGAGATATGGCCTCACTTAACTGGAGCTTATTGATTCAGCTAGGCTGGCTAGCCAGTGTACTCCAGGAACCTGCTGTGTCTCCCAAAATTCAAGGGTTGCATATATGCACAGCCATGTCCAACTTTTAAATGTATCCTAGGGAGCCTTGCTCAGCAGGCATGTTACCAACTAAACCATTTCCCCAGTCTCTAAGCATGACTTTTTTTTTTAAGTACCATTTATAATAGGATCATTAAAAGAAATGAATCTCTGATGCCTTTTCTTGGTAGCTTTCATTCCACAAATGTTGTCACAACTCAGTGCTAGAGGAATTAATACTCTTATGCCGGTGCCAAAGGTGCAAGATTCCAGAAAGTTTGTACTTATGTGTTCCTGTGGAATTCACCCCATGTACGTACTTCTTTTCCTTTCTAATTCTGCTTTGAATTTCTGTTGTAATCGATTTTAGCTTTGAATAACATGCTGAGTGCTGTGAGTCTGAATCATTGAAGTCGGAGAACTTGGTTTTTCATTTTATCCTGCAGGAGTGGGAAAGAGTCCACTTGTTCCCAAAAGTGGCCAATAAAAAGAAAAAAGGGTAAATCAAATCCCAGAGCCAAAGTAAAGCTTTGGATAAACTTAGCAAAAAAAAATTTATGGAATCTAGATGATGCTGTACCATCCACCTCCATCTCATTTGCGAGCCAGCCAAGATACAGATTTAAGCCATGCCTCATCTCTGTGGGTAGATTGCTATCCTATAAGTGCAAATGTTACTGCTAGGATTTCAACAAATTTACAATGAGGAAAGGAAATTTCATAAAATTGTTCTGTATTTGGTGATTATTGCATCTACATGTAAGGTAAAATAGATGTAAACCTTTATAGTTGTAACCCCATAAAAGCTAAGGGATCATCCCAATCAGGAGAGGCTGAGCAGAAGAGACAAATAAAACTATTTTGGTTATTTTGGTTACTGATAAGCAGATGAAATGTAAACACTTCAACTAAAAAGAGTTCAGCTCAGTGATTTTTTTTTGCCTATTGGGATCTGTAAGAAGTTAAGCAAAATGAGAAACAATCTCTAGGTATCAATAAACCTTTAAAGTTGGGTGGAATTTTGTGTTTCTTTTAATATTCATTTATTTGGTTATGTCTACATGAGTAAATGAGTGTGTCTGGTCTCTCCTTATACCATATGGATCACCAAAGACTCAACTCAGGTCTTCAGGCTGGGAGGCAAGCACATTTTACCTGCTGAGTCATCTTTCTGGCCCTACTTTTAAAGTCTTAAAAACCAAGCTGCTAATAAGCTCTTATGAAATGAAGTGCATGACCCTTAGAAGCAGATTATTTTCCAACCTGATGCACATATTTTTGCAGGGGTCAACATGGACTCTAGGTTGGTAAGACTAAAAGAGTTTTAAGTTGGGCAGGTATGATGGCTCAGCAGAAAAGTCTAACAAACCAAATACAATCTCTGAGACTTGTATAATAGAAGGATAGTGGTCTCTTGTAAGTTGTCCTCTGACCTCCACATATATGCTGTGGTTGGTGCATATGCACACACATAAGTAGATAAATAAATGTCATTAAAAAAAAACATTTTTAAAGGGCTGGTGAGATGGCTCAGAGGTTAAGAATGCTCTTCCACAGGTCTTGAGTTCAATTTCCAGCAACCACATGGTGGCTCACAACCATCAGTAATGAGATCTGGTGTCCTCTTCTGGCCTGAAGGCATATATAATTATATGCCTGTATACATAATTAATAAATAAGTTTTAAAAAACATTTTTAAAAAGAGCTTAAGAAAGCTTGCTGCCACTTAAAATTTGAAACACAGCAACCTAGCCTTGCAGTCTAGACTTGCTGTTGCAGAAAGCTAGCTGCTAACATTTTTATAACTATGAAATTACAGGTCATAACTGCCTAGTCCTGACTCTAAATAAACTAAAACATGTCACTGTCTGATATTTCAGCCACAGCATGCCCTCTGCTGAATTGAAAATAGGCAGAGGCTCAATGAATAGAACACAGACTCAGACTGAGGCTGTTGCAGATTTAGGATACTCCTCTATGGGCCTTAAACTATGAAAAACACCAATGGATAGCAGTTGGATTGCTTGGGTCATATCCAAATACCACAGGAAAGGGCTGATTCCCTGATGAAACAAGCTGTATTGGACTGCTGACCAATTCTGCCTTCCTAATACTAATGGCATTTCTAACTTGTATGCTGGGGAAGGAACATAACAAGAAGTATGATCCTAAGGCTATTATAACAACCTATCATAAGCTATCCTAATGAAAAGGAACATTTTTCCTTTTACAGAATTTCAGATAAAGGAAGAGTTTTAATCTGAGAGGAAATAGCCACAATTGATAGAAAGGACGTTGAAGAAATAGGACATGTATTTAATAGGTACATGATCTAAAAGAATATATAATATGATTACATTTGAATATAATTTTAATGTTTAACACACTGATTTTACAATATGTAATCCATAGTCATTTTTTTTTAAAAAAAAAAGGAGTTACAAATATCTTCCACCATTGTATTCTAATACATTTTTAAGTACCGAGCAACTGCTAGATCCTTTCTCTGGCAAGAGCAACTCAACTATTATGAAGCAATTCCCTCTACCATAATTATGGCATGGGTTATAGGACATTTACTGCAGGAGTAAAACAGCTCACTTAAGAAATAATAGTTTTCCAAAAACTGATACTGAAATAATTAAATGTCCACATGCACAAAAAAAAAAGGAAAGAAAGAAAAGGAAAAAGAAAAAAGAAAAGAAAAAAAAGGAAGAAAAGAAAATCCTTTGGGTAGATGCACAAATTGCTGGAGAGGTGCCTTCTCCTCCGGCCTACATTTTCAGGACCTGTAAACTAAACAGAAGCATACAAGCCCAACTCCTTCATTTTCTCAGAGCCAAGCTCACCTCTCACTTGAACTTGTTCCCTCCTCTCCTCCTGTTTCAGTGGAAGCACATCCTTTGTAGAACAAAGACACAGCACTATTTACCTGCCTCCCTTTTTCATTTGCTTATCCTATTTCCACAGTACCAGTTCCTCAGAATCCCGAAATGATGCTGATCTGGACATGTTCTATTTATATCTAAATCAAAACAAAACAAAAACAAAAAACTCCCTCATAGGATGGCCTCAGTAAATACTCTGACAAGTGGATTTAAACCCCCCCCAAAAGCTCACACTGGAGTCAAAGTCCAGCCATGCTAATGAAGTGAACAAAGAGTTCTTAAAATATGAAATACAAAATGGCCAATAAATGTGAAAAAACTGTTCAATATCACTAGACATCAGAGAAATATAAAATAAAACTACCCTGAGACCTCATCCCTTCCCCCAGTCAGAACATCACTCATTTTTAAAAGAACAATAAATGCTGGTGGGGATGCAGACAAAAAGGAACTCTTACTCACTGCTAAGGAGAAGGTAAAGTTAATCCAGCCACCATGAAAATCAGACAAAAATTAGATCTATTATATGACCCAGGTATTTACTGCAAGAATTCCCAGTCAGCACCACAGAAATACATGTATGTTGGTGTATGATGCATCACTATTCATAACAGGTAAATTCTGCAATCAACCTGTCTGTCAACAGAGGAATGAACAACAGAGGAAGGAGATGCTATGTACAATGGAATTTTATCTAGCTATGAGGAAGCACAAGTGTCATTTGCAGAGAAATGGAAGCACTTGGAGATTACTGTGTTAAACAAATTAATCAGACTCAGAGAAAATATCACAGTCTCTCTCATTTACAGATCTGTAGATTATATGTAAATACACAAAATCATGTATGTATGTATGACATGGAAATAAGTGAAATTGTTTAGAAGAATGAAGGGGACTAATGGCAGGGCATATGTGTTGGGAAGACATGGTCAGGTACAATATGTCTACAAAAATGTCCTTATGAATACTGAATAGATGCACGACAAAATTGGGATGATGGGGGTGGGGGGAGAAGGGAGGGTGGACAGGGAAGAAGAGGTGATAAGGGGAGGGTTGAAGAGAACTTGAGGGAACAGAATAGGCGAGATGGAGGAAGGACAGAGATGAGAGCAAGGAAACAGATATCTTGATTGAGAGAGCCATTATGGGATTAGCAAGAATCCTGGCTCTAGAGAAATTCCCACGAATCCACAAGGATGACCCCAGCTAAGACCCTAAACAATAGAGGAGAGGGGGTCCAAAGTACCTTTGCTCTGTAGTCAGACTAATGAATATCCTAAATATCACCGTAGAACCTTTCTTTATCCAGCAACTGATGAAAACAGAGGCAGAAACCGCAGCAGAGCACTGGACTGAGCTCCCAATGTCCAGCTGAAGAGTGGGAGGAATGAGAATATGAGCAAAGAGGCCAAGACCATGATGGGTTCACCCACTGAAACAGTCTACCTGAGCTAATAGGAGCTCACCAACTCCAGCGGAACTGGGAAGGAACAAGCATAGGACCAAACTAGTCCCTCTGAATGTGGCTGACAGTGGCATGGCTGGGGCAGACTGCAGGACCACTGGCAGTGGGACCAGGATTTATCCTTACTGCTTGTACTGGTTTTTGGGGAACCTATTCTTTTTGGATGGATACCTTGTTCAACCTAGATATAGCAGGGAGGGCCTTGGATGTTCCCCAAAGCAATGTGCCTTATCCTGTCTGAGGATTGGATAGGGGTGGGGTAGGGAGGTATGTGGAAGGGATGGGAGAAGGGGAGGGAGTGGGAACTTGGATTTGTTATGTATAATGAAAAAAGATAAGTTTGTTTTCTTTTTAAAAAATATACAAAAATAAAAAAGAATAAGCAATCTATACCTAATTGATCATTATATGTATATGTGCTCATATTTTGCTGACTATAACAAAAATTATCACCTAGGAACCAATTCATTACATTTTGATGTTTCACCATGCTTTTACACTAACTTCTAAATGTGTATGTGTGTGTACACATATCTATGTGTACTTATATACACACAAATATGAAACCTGAGAGATGTGTTCAGATGTGTTCACTTCAATATTCATGTCTTTATTTCAAGGAGGATGAGAACACTTGGATAAGGCCATTACTGATATTTATGTATACTAACCAAACAAACAAAAAAAGGAGCTAGAGATGATTTACTAGATAAAAGTGTTCACTCTCCAAACATGATAGCCTGGTGACCTGAGTTTAATTCCTGGAATCAATTTATAATGAAGGAGAGAATCCACTCCACAAAGGTGTCCTCTGAATTTTATATGAGTCAGCTCTCAACACATATACACATATACACATCACATACAAACAACAACAATAATAAATAGAATTATTTTGGGGACAAGGTCTCACTGTGTAGTTCTGGTTGGTCTTGAACTCAAAAATTTATCAACTGCCTTTAACTTCTGAGTGCTAAAATTAAATGCATATGCCACTACACCCAGTTAATAAATAATTTTAGAGGAAAAAAACTTCTAAAAGACTACAATTTACACTACATAAACATAAAATCTGTAAAGAATAATTTCAAATCAACAACTGAGCTTTGTCCATCTCTGAAGAAATAAAACTTATAGCCAGAAGTGATGGCACATTACCATAATCCTGGCATTCAGTAGGTTGAGGCACAAGACTTCAAGGAGTTGAAAAGTAACAAAAAGTTAAACACTGAGCCCCATGACAAAAGAATGGAGCTAGAGGAAAGGAGAGGAGAGGGAAGAAGAGAATGGGGAAAGAAGAAAGGAGGAAAGGGAAGAGGGGAGGGGAGGAGAAAAGGAAAGAGAAAGGAAAGTAGAAAGGAAGAAAGAGATGCAAGTTACGTTTAATATTGTGGAGTTAAATTTCAGATGTTAATGAAAATGTTGAACAATACAGCTTTAACAAATGTGTAGAAGTGAGCTTCTACAAAGACCAAACTCCTGGGTCCATAATGAGATGATCATGGTAAGATTTATCTTTGCGGTATATGTACCATCTCAAATTTAATTTACACAGTTAATTCTACCTGCATTTTACAATCAACTAATAAATATTAAGTAAGTTCTAGAAGCTTAGTCATTTTGGAAAGGTTTAATGGTAAACTGAGAAAATTCTAGAGACAAGCCTCAGTTTGAAACCTGGCTTTCCCATTTAGAGTCTACTGTATGTGTAGACATTGAATCTTGGTTAGCACCTAGAAGCATTCATCTATATTCCCATACATCTTTATTTGTTGGTACTAAATACTAAGTGTTAAATATATTTTACTGCTACAGGAACCAAATATAATTAAAGTTTTATCAGGCCTACTATATGTTACCACAGACCTGAACTATTCCAAGTTAGAAACTCTCCAGTATCAGAAAAGAAAACTTGAATCCCATGTCTACTTAGTTTTGGACTTCACTTTATATCCCTACATCTTAATGACGTAGTGAAGGACCACACAGAACAGTCTGTACGATTAACAAAATTATGAAGATGTGAGTCTTAAGGCACCCCTGCTACCCTATATCCTGAAAGGATGGAACAAAATGACCTTAAGTGCTTCAGTGACTTTTACAAATTGAAACATTAGGATATAATTCAAAATACAGGCTGACAACAGGGCAAAATACTTGGAAAAAGTTAAGACATTGTGATATTTATATCAAGTACACAAATTTCAAGACTCACTGGGCCAAAAGAAACTGAATTAAGGGCAAGACCCCCCACCCCCGTAGAACATAACTGCTCCAAATAAAGAAGTTAAGAAACACAGTCTACATAGAACTTGAAAGGCTCAACTACCATGACCCCAAAACTCTCAATTTTGGTTAAAAAGGGGGAAATCAGTATTGATTTTTTTTAAAACATGAAAAAAAAAAGCTACGGCATTGTTGTAACTCCTGACATAAAAGTCACTTAAAAGCAAGATGTATGTCAGCATCTCACTATGAGTATTAGAAAGCACGAGAGTCAATGAGAGCAATCAATAATATAATCAATAAATAGGGGATGAAAAGATGCTTACTTATTCCCCAAAATTACACATAAAGTAAGAAAAGACAACTTACATAAGGGGTAAATGTTACCCCGTCCAAAGAAGAATCAGTAATTTCAAATACCAACAAAAGAACGGCATAAGGCATATTTATTTATTTAGTTTTTCGAGACAGGGTTTCTCTGTGTAACAGCCTTGGCTGTCCTAGAACTCACTCTATACACCAGGCTGTCCTTGAACTCACAAAGATCTGCCTGTCTCTGCCTCCCAAGTGCTAGGATTAAAGGCATGCACCATCATCAATGGGTTACACACAATTGTTTTTTTAAATGAGAAAAACAGAACAATTAAATATTCGAAGTAAAGATTTAGATGTGATTTTCAAGCTAACTTTTCAGAAGAAAGCTATACTCTTTTAGATATATAAGCTCATGGAAGAATGTACTTTTGGACCACCTACCATGTGCCAGGTTATATTAGATATAGGGAAATCCTGCAGAACAAAACAACTGAATCACAGGTACACGAACAGAGTTTCACATTCTACACACAGTAACATAAAATGTCATTTCTGATTTATCAAACCAGGAAAGGGAGAATGTTGCAATGCTTAAGAGTAATCAGGGAAAACTTACCAAGTGACAACTGAGTAAAGAGCTAAAGGAATCAGTCAGGCACCATCCACGGGCAGAAATACTGAGCAAAAACAACAGCTGTGGATGGATGTTCAAGCACAGAAAGGGGCCGGATTATGGTGAGGAGAGTGAAGAAGTCATCAGAGGATGAATAGGAGCAGCTAAGTTCTTGGAGGGTTACTTTAAAAGGCACTGGAGGCTGTTTGCAAGGAGGGAATGAATGACCTGTAACATTTAACTTGGCTGGCTGATTGGAGATGGGGGGAAACCGAGAAGCAGGAGCCCATTTATAAAGTATTTGTAGTAATCCAAGTGAAAGCTGATAGTAGGTCGCTTGAACGGAGAAAGTAGCAGCTGTGCTGCGGAGTACTCACTCATGTACTCGGGTAGTGAGGACAGACTGGGAAGTGGAGTAAGAGTGGGAAGAATGACTGGCAGCTCTTTGTCAAAGCACCTGGAAGGTGGAAGACTGTAGGCAGTATGGTTTAAATGACAAGAGGGAGAGCTTGTTAGATAGTACGTACACAAATATTCACATAGACCTGAAGTGAAAAGTCTAGACTAAAGATTTAACAATTTGCAATGAATAGAGTTAAATTGCTCTTATAAAATATTATATGACTTACTTTTCATATATAGTTTTCCAATTTAAAAAGCTAAGATTTTCTCTTAACTGTCTAGTAAACTTTATTATTTAATACACATGTTAAAATGAGAGACAGGAAATCAATTATGGAGACAGAAATATATAAAACCCAAGAAAAAGTATTAAGGTATGGATAGGGAGAGTATATAAAGGATCAAAACAAAGTCATTGTGAGTTTTGGGTTACAAAATGGAACACTGACATGGTATGCGCTATGTTTAAAAAAGGTCCTTAATGCGTAGCTGATGCTGCCTAGATTCAAAAGTAAAACCCACTAGATGGATGGGTCTCTTTAAGTCATATTCTGGCCAGCAGAAAAGTGACTCTTCCAAATAGATGGACCTATTCTCTGTCCCTCCACTCCAACATACTACATTAATCTGCCTATGTCCATGAGTAAGAGGAAAAGAAAGTGCTTGTTAAAAGAATACTGACTCTTCACTTGGGTAGAAGGTAACTAAAAAGAATCAGTAGAAACCCCTAGCATCTGTCTTCATTTTGTACCTGCCTCTTTCATTCCGTCAGATTCCTGCTCAGCTCTATGTAGACATACTAATTATTTAAAGACTGTCTAGAAAAAAAAAACATATGATCATTTCACTAGATGCTGAAAAGGCATTTGACAAAATTCAACACCCCTTTATGATAAAGGTCTTGGAGAGATTGGGGATACAAGGAACATATCTAAATATAATAAAAGCGATA
>JAQHUG010000514.1:134033-153159 GCA_028555095.1 Dicrostonyx torquatus | reverse complement strand
GAGTCAGAAGCATCTCTTCCTGGACAATCTACAAGTCAATGAAGGCTGGAGCTAAGCCTTTCAATCTTTTGTCTTTCTAGTTGCTAGTTTTCAGCTACCAAGAGAATCCAAGCATGGCTGTCACCAGCCTGTCTGAGGTAAATCAGAGCCCACAAATATGAGAAAACTGAGGCCAAAAATGTCTGAAAGAAGTTAACATAGTGTGTATTCTTGAAGGAGTAGTATGAGGATTGTAAAACAGGGCTTTATTTTTAGAAACCAGACACTATAGTATTTCAGGGTAAAGACATACTTTTGAAGCTTCCTCAGAATGCTGCAAAAGACTTATAAAATTGTATGCATGAGGAATAAAATGGTAAGCAATTAAAGAAATTAGCAGAACATTAACAGTGAAAGAAATCCAAATAAAGATATAGGATTGCAGATCTTTGTGTTGCTAGCATCTTATGAATTGGAAATGACTTCTAATTCAAGCAATCTGAATTCATTTCAATATTATTGTTAAAATTTTGAATATGTAATGTAGAATACCTGGTGGAAGAAAACAATGAGATCCAGTTATCATTGTCTGAGACCAAAACCAGATGAAAACTTTGGTTTAAAGCATTTATATACCTGCCTTTACCATAATGAATGGATGCATTAACAAGGCTATAATACTTTTACACTTTAGGGTACGAAAGACATCTACATAGGCTTTTCCTTCATGAATTTTAAGTAGATATTTTACAGCCTAATGATAAAGAGAATCTTGATTTGTTCATATTTGTAGACCAAGCATCAAGACACACTTATAGTTTTGTCTCTGTTACACTGTTAAGTAGGAATTCTAATTCCACCATCATTCCAATCAGAAAAATACAGTACCCTTGAGTATTACCAAAGACTTTTACAAGTGAAACAGAAAGACTATGGGTGTCAAGTTAAAGTGTGCGTGTGTGTGTGTGTGTGTGTAAGAAAAAGACAGAAAACAGAAAAAGTAGCAAGTATTGCTGTTTTTTTCAGAATTCAAGAATTATTAATGGTATGTTCTATAATCTCAAAAGCAGAAAAGCATGTAATTATAGTAAAGCACATTGGCCAAAAGAAGAGCAAGCTCTTAACAGATTTTGATTCTTAAAAACAAACAAAATGTTTATAATACAAAAGAAGCTTTGGGAGAAAAGTGTTAATAGTAGAAAATTGTGCTTCTGAAAGTTAGGGGGTTCAAGAAACCATAAGATTGAACTGTATCAAAATGCTGCTAAACCATAAATCCCACTAATCAAGTCTGAATGAGTATTTTCATTTCAGAACCAAAACTCTCCAATGCCTTTAGATAGAATTACAGTCAAACATCTAGACTGGGAAAGTCAGTGAGAAAAGGAATCTTGATAAATGTACCATGGAGTGGCAGAACATAAACCCTGACCCTCACACATAGTTCAGTAAAGGTCGAATGAAGAAATAAAACAAGCAGGAAAGTGAAGTATCTAGGGTGGAGAAGGAAGAAGCAGTTTGAAGAAAATAAACTGAAAAGTCCAAATATCACTGTTCCCCAAGTGAGATCATTTAGTGAAATTAAATAAGATACATAAGCATTTTTAGGATAATACAGAGAAACTTCTCTGACAATACTGAGCTGACAAAATCTTTTTTGACAATATGTGCTATATAAAACTCAATATTTGAAACACTTAAGAATTTAACCTAAATGATATATGCAGCCTCAAATGGGGGAAAAAAACTATAAAAATCCCTGAGAAAAAATTTTCACTTCCACTAATGGAGAACAAGAGACACTTGATTCATACTTCTTCCATCAACTGTATCTACTCATTCACAAAAAATACCTTTATCTTTTACCTACAGGTAAGCTGTATAAATATATGCACTTTACTTTCACTAGTGAACACATCCAGGAAAAGAGGAGGAAAAGCAACCAACACTCTCAGAAGTGAGAAGTCCCACAGGACCATGAAAGAGCGGCCAACAAAACTCTGTCTCCAAGGCACAGCATGCGCCTGTGTACAGCCCTCACTTTCTAAGACTGCATGCATGATTTCACGACACTTTCGTAAATTCGGTATTCCCAGAGCTGTGAGAAAGGAAATAAATGAAATAAGAAAATGTGGTTCTATTTTTCCCTCGTGGCCCCAAAGATAATTGAAATCAGTGGACTTGTAAATAAGGATTTCCGTCATTAAAATACTTAGATCTTATTCAGAACCTGATTGTACAGAAAACAGAAGACACCCCTTCAACGATGCACTCAAGTCTGCACAGTGTTGGCTTCTGTGCCAAGGAAAGTGTATTTCCAGAAAGACCGTTGGAACTACATCTTCTGAGCCTGCTTCCAACTCAGGCTTGTGAAGTGTAGTTACAGAATCAACTGCTAAAAGAATTGTTTTGGGGGAAGGGTGACTAAACATACTTATTGTTCTTAAAGAAATAATCGTTTCCAAGAAAAATGTCACCAATGCTACCATCCTGTCTTAGAGTAGTTTACAAAATAATGACAAAAGCTGCAGCCTACAGAACACCAGTATTTTGAGATTATCATTTGCTTTCTATAATGCCTTGAAAAGTAGTAAATACATGAAGACACATGACAGCTATTGTCCAATCACTGACAGTATTAAAAGTATAATTTAACCTAATTTCTGGAAAGTTCTGCAAAAGCAGACTAAAAAAACATACTAAAATTTAATGAGAAAAAGTCTAATAATCAAAACAGTAAGAAATAAACAGTATCCAAAGTATGCTAACTAAAATTTCAAACGTTTTCACATTCGTTTTTCAGGTATACCAGTAAAACTTTCCCGCAATGAGTCGTCGCAATACAAGATTTTTCAAGAATGGAGCTTGTGAGAATAAAACCTCTTCAGGAGCTGCTTCATTTTCCAATTTCCTCCGACTCCAACCTCAATGTGAGAACAGTTTCCACAAACAGGGACAGGAATGAGGGTACAGAAGGAGCATCTATTCTTTTGTTCCGGTGGCAAAACCAACAAACAACGGTGCCATCTGCACCTACCTATCCCCACCCATGACAGTCCTGCAGAGCACTTTCAACCTCTTAGCTCCTCGGTACGTCAGGTCTGCGGAGCTGGAGGAATCCAAGGTTTTTCACATCTCAACCCAGGGCTGCTCCGGGTTCTACAGAAAATGAAGGAAGGCACGAATCTTATGAGGACAGAGGGACAAGGCAATGTAGACATGTATGGAGGTTGGGGCGCGCCGTGGAAACCGAGAGGCTTGTAAATACGTGAGCGTACCTGTTCAGGGACAGGGACAGAAGGGACGACGGGCACACAAGCAAGAGACACAGAAGGGCGTGAACTCGGCAGCTTTAGACAGCCTTGGCCAAAGCCGAGCCGCGAAGCAGAGACTTACGGTTACTTCTCCCGGTGGGAACCGGGGTCGCGCGGACGCACAGGTCTGCAGGTCTCCTCCGCCGCGGCCACCTGCCTCTCGCGCCGAGCCGGTGACCTCGGTTCCACTCCGCGCCCTACCCACCCGCCGCCAGCGGCTGAGGGAGCCGGAGGAGGACGCGCGCCGGAGGCCGCGGGAAGCGCTGCGCGAGCCCGACGCCGGGCGAGCTCACACCCTCTCCAGCAGCGCCGCCGCGCTCACGGTAGGGAGGAGGGGGCGGTGGCGCCTGCCTCCGCCGCTCGGTCAAGTCCAGAGCATGTTCGTGCGGTGGGTGCGCGTGGGCGCCGACCTCCGCCAGCACGGCGAGTGCCCAGGGGCCGGCTGTCCGCTCCAGACGGCAGCCGCCGCCGCCGCCGCAAGAAGGGGCACGGACCGGCACGAACGGCGGCACCCGCACACCGACCCGGAAGCTTTTCCGCATCAAACCTTAAGCAGGCTGGGGGAGGGGGAGGGGCGTAACCCCGGAAGTTATTTCCTGGCGCCGGTAGCGGCGACTAGGCAAGCGGAGGCCTTAGGTGTCCCGAGTTTGTGGGAGAGGCTGAAGGTGACTGCCGAGGGAAGGGAAGGACAGTGGAGAGCAGGTGTCCCGACCCGAACTCTCGGGGCGGCGACTTCTGCTGACGACCTAGGGGATTCCTGCGACAGGAAGTTGATTCGAGCCCCCGGTCCTCTTAGAAAGGCAGAAGAAATGAGAAAACGGTGACGGCTCCTCAATGCACCGGTTGCCGCCCCACCCTGTGACTTGGATGTAGCGGACCCGTAAGGAGATGGCCGCTCGCTCGGGTTAGTCGTCTGGGTTTCCTTCGCGGAATCGAGAGGCACAATCCAGACTCCAGCTAGCGAAAACGGGTGGGACACCGAACCTCTCCAACTAAGTTCTGCAGGCAAGGGGTTTATTTCTCCGCGCGGTTAGCAAGACTCCAAGGTCGTCTTTTGGGTAAGAGACCTTGGAGCAAAGCAGCTTGCTTTTGACCCAGTAGTGGAAGATTGGTGGGTGGTGGCAGGGGGCAGCTTCCCAGGCAGAGTGTTATCTTTGTAGGGAAAGTGATGCCCAGCGTATTGATTGTGGGTCCTTTCTTCTTGCCGAGTTCTTCGTTTATTTTTATTTATATTTATTTATTTATTTTGCCTCGCTTGCTTTGCTGTCCCCGCCCCTTCCCCTGTGTTTGTAGCTTCAACCAGGACCCCTTTATGTGGCTGGCGTACCTCAAGATTTCAGCTCCATTCCTGTCCCACTCTCTCGGAGAACTTACCATGTCCTTACTGTTTGTTTGCAGTCAGACCAGGTGACCCACAAAGGAATATTACCCCAGCTGTGGGCACTAAATGACAATTGTCCATCTCTCCTTTCTCAATCATAATGATAAACAAAAATGCCCCTGCGTGTTTCTAAAACGATCTCAGAAACCTCTCCCAGTTATGAACCATCGCTTACATAAGCCCTCATTATTTAGGCAGCATACCACTTACGCCTGACCATTTTCTCCAGTGCACTGAGCCGTATGGCATAGTAACAATACCTTTATTTCTTTTGCCTTTTGTGTTTTTGTTGCACCTGCCGTACCCTCATGACTGGTAGCTTTTGCTATTTTCTTTCTTTCTCTCTTTCTTTTTTGTGGTTGAGTTTGAGCTGGAATAGGTGCATTAACCATAGCTTTTGCTATTTTCCTGGCTTCAACCATTGTTTCCTTTTATGTCACTGGAAGATTATTTTAAATGCTCCAGTACAAGTACTTCTTGAAAACCAATTTTTAAAATATTTGGGGGATATGTTAATAGTGAATGATTTAAAATATATGATGAGTATTAATTAATGAAACACTTTGTTAATAGGGGTTTTCTTATCATGAGTTGATTGAAACAAGAATTAGTTTACTTTAAATTATGCGTAGAAAGTGAACAGCTACTTCCTTTCTTCTTTAGGCGATTTATAGAAAGCATTGTTTTTTGCAATTGCCATGTATTTTGTACTGTGTCTCTACAATACAATGCCTTTTAAAGAAGATTACAGTCTTTAAAGCACCCATATGTCTTATTATTTATACTTTATTATGTTTTAGTCATTGTTGATCGGAGATGAAAATAATTGCTGGACAGGAATTTTTGAGAAAAGCCTCTGTCACTTTCTGTAAGCAGCTCTCTGTATGTAGTGGCTTTTCAGGATGATCTTATTAAAATGATTGAACTGAAAAAAAAATCCCATGGACTATAGAGTTGGAACAAATCTTTCCTCAAAACTTTGAGCAAAATGAAATGTTTTCATTCTAAGGTCTCATCGAAAGTTCATTGAAATACCTTAGTTTCTGTGGTTCAAGATCAATGAAAACTTTTGTAATTAAATACTTTAGGAAAATGAGTTAGGCTATCAAAGTGACATCTATTGCATCTGAGAAAAGAGAGTAAACGTGTATGCTCTCAAGTAACATTTTCATCCCTTTTTGGAAAATGCTTCTTTTCTCTTCTGAGAGTTGAAGCAGTACGGGACTCATTAAATATGAAAGGACCATTTTAATGCCTAAAGGGCCTTTAAAAAAGACTAAAGGAAGCTCATGCCAGTGTGACTAGAAAAGAGACTCTGGTTGATTTCTTTTAGAAATTTACTGGCATATCACTGACAGGAACATTGAAAAGCCGAAGGATAAAGATACTCAATCCAAGAGAAGCTTTTCAGTGCAGCTGTGAACAAGTATTGGTTCTGATCAAAGAGAACACTCAGCAATCAAGTACATAGCTAAAATTCAATTACGTTTTCCAAAATTGCCCAGTGGAGACTTAAAAAATAATTTTTGGGGGTTAGGGAGGATTACATACATCGACACAATGAATATATTTAAGAGTCTCATGCTCTACCGACTGAGCTAGCCAGGCAACACAATATATTTAAAAGAAAAACTGTGGATTACCTGAGGAAATTGATAAAAGAAATGGAAAAGTTTTTTGTTTTTTTTTTTCTACTGACCAAATGGTTCCAATCTGTGATGGGCATCTCCAAAGAAAGTTATAAACCTAAGTTAGGGCATCCAAATGTCTAAATCAAATGTTTTCTTGCTCAAAGTTCTGGAGTGTTGTTAGGTGTAAAGCAGCTACTTTCGACTTCCAAACTCAACTTTTATTTGTATACTTTAAGGAAAATAAAAGTTTAACATTATTCTGAACCACTATTTTGAATCATTATTTACTTTATAAAATATTTTATAATTATGCCACCTTTTTAAGCCCCAAAGACAGATTCTTGAGTTTTGATGATGAAGACAAAATTAAAGTCATCTTTGGCTTGCCTTTTAGGTATTATGTAAGTTATAAAAATCAACATTTTACAGTTGTTTTACAAAGTGAATATTTAAAAAACAAAAGTTGTTGAGCTGAGTTAAATGTTATACCTTGCCACCAGTTATGTCATTTACTCTTCCAAGGACCTTTCTGTTTGTTTTATAAAGCAATGGGAAATCCAGAAAACATAGAAGATGCCTATGTTGCGGTTATCCGTCCCAAGAATACTGCCAGTCTCAACTCTCGGGAATATAGAGCTAAGTCCTACGAAGTGAGAAAATTTAATAACATTTGATTGCTACCATTGAATGTCATTCTGTACGGTCATTTATATATAAAGCTTTATGTGCATATGATGCAATTATTATTACTAAGCTAGTTAGTCTAGGTCTCTACCCAATTGTATATTTTTTTCTGTTGCATACATTTCAATTTGGCATTCATTTACATGTGTAGATTATTAAATAAAAAGTTACTTGTGGGACTGAGATATAGATCTGTTTATACATTCTTGGCTAGCATGCATAAAAAACTGAGTTTGATTCCTGGCACTGCGTGAAATCAATCTGGTGGACCTTGACTGCATAGGTCACCTGAAGCCAGCCTGGGCTGCGTGAGACCCTTTCTTACAAATGAAAGGAAGAGAGAACGAAAGACAAAGTCATGAGTTTTTGTTGTTGTTGTTGGTGGTGGTGGTACCCCCCCCCCAACCCCAGACAGGGTTTCTCTGTGTATAACCCTGACTCTCCTGGAACTCATTCTGTAAACCAGGCTGGCCTTAAACTCAGTGATCTGCCTATCTCTGCCTCCTGAGTGCTAGGATTAAAAGTTTGCACCACTATGCCCAGCTCATGATTTTCTTAACTTTATCTATTTAGGTATTTATATAATTTATGAATTAACTCAAAAATAAAAACTTAATGAAAATCAGTTTAATATAAAAATTTAATATGAAAATCAGTTTTAATATAAAGATTGATAATTGGTTATTTTCAGATTATTTTTAACAATTCATTGAAAAATATATTTTACCTTAAATCATTTGACAGCTTTACACAATCAAATAACTTTTCTGTAGTTGTATATAGATTAGTAAATATGTAATTGGGGCAATTATATATCTGTGTGTTACAGTTGTAAGTTACATATATAAATGCAATTGAATTGCTTTTTTTCCTGTATAACAGATTATAGCCTAATTTCTCTAACATTTGGCTTAAAGTGCTTTTGTAAGGTTATCTATAACCATTTCCTGATTTCAGTTGCACTATAGATTGACTTGAGAAACTATTTGCACTAGGAGTCCATTCCTTATGCATTCTGATTGAATAGGTCCAGAGAGGAGACTAGGATTGGTATTATTTTAAAGTTTCATGGATTATTATTGGTATGCACCTGGGGTTGAGAAAGACTGTCAGATTATAATAGTATTCTAGGGCAAGTGAGTTTTAAATTTTAAACTTTCTATTAATGCCATTTTTCTCATCTAAGATTTTATTGCATGAAGTTCCCATTGAAGGACAGAAAAGAAAGAGAAAGAAAGTTTTGCTGGAAACTAAACTACAAGACAACAGTGAAATAGCACAAGACATATTGGATTATGTAGTAGAAACTACCAAACCAATTTCTCCTGTAAACCAAGGGATCAGAGGTAGGAAGTTTTCTCTCTCCCTGTACCTAACAGTTTATTCTCAAGAGTTAAAAAGAAAAAAATGTGGGTTTTTTTGGGTGGAAGGGTTGTTTTGTTTTGTTGGGTTTGTTCACTGTGTAACCCTAGCTGGCCTGGAACTCATTATGTAAATCAGGCTGGCCTTGAGCTTGCAGAGATCAGTCTGCTTCTGCTCCTGAGTGCTGGCTTGTGCTGCTGTGCCAGGCCCTGAAAAATATTTTTAAAAATATTTTAAAACCAATTTCTTTCTATTTTCCTTTCCATTTGAAAAAGTAGGAAAACCTCGGGAAGTTGTTAAACTATAGTCCAAATCCTTGAAGAAGTAACTTCAGTATAATTTTATCAATTTTTATTAGCAAGTATTAATTGTACAAAATAGATTTAATTATAGAATTTTCCAATTATGTTATGTACTTTATCATATTCACTGTTGCAGTTTAGTCCCCGTCTACCCTGCACTGGTTCTCTGCTTCCCAAAGATAACTAACTTCTGCAGAGCCCAAACCATGTGAGGAACTGCGGTGTTAGTGATTTGTTTATGGAGAGACTGCAGGTTACTTTTGCTAGCACTATGGTTTTCTAGATAATTATCTTTGAGCTATTATTTTTATTTCTACTATACAGAAGAAACTAACTAACTATAAGCCTCTCTCTAGGGCTTAGTGAAATATAATATTCATGGATTAATTAGCCATAAAAACCCTTTAAGCTATCAAGGTGATACAGTTTTCTTCCCATTTTAATCATAGGAAGAAAATTCTTTTCAAAAAAACAAACTGAAAATTATTAACTTGGGCCAGGTTATGGTGGTACAAGCCTTTGATCCCAGCAGTCTGGAAGCAGAGGCAGGTCTGTGAGTTCAAGACAAGCCTGGTCTACAAAGTGAGTTTCAGAATAGACAGAGCTACACAGAGAAACGTCTCAAAAAACCAAATTAATAATAATAATAAAAGGAAGTAAAAAATAAAAAGAAAAAAAATTATGAACTCTAAAAGGTAGAGCCCATTTAAAATGTTAGATAACCTGTGAAAGTTATTGAAAAGTAATAACCTATTTTTTTTGGCCTCATAAGAAACAGAGAGGTGTCAGAAGGTATAACTTTTATAAACTGTGTATTTGTCATGATTTAAAAAGGAAAATATTCAGAGCTGGATAAATGCCTCAGTGGTTAATATCACTGGCTGTTCTTAAAGAAGACTCAGATTCAATTTCCAGCATCCACATGGTGGCCCACAGCTGTCTGTAGTTCCAGCTTATAGGAATTTTCTAGTATATTAAAATATGGACCTGAATCTCTTAGTTGATTGTCTATATGTTGATTCTTTAGTATCAAAATTTTACCAACATTTTTTTAATTAAAAACTGTGTGTTAGCCGGGCGGTGGTGGTGGCGCACGCCTTTAATCCCAGCACTCAGGAGGCAGAGGCAGGCGGATCTCTGTGAGTTCGAGACCAGCCTGGTCTACAAGAGCTAGTTCCAGGACAGGCTCCAAAGCTACAGAGAAACCCTGTCTCGAAAAACTAAAAAAACAAAACAAAACAAAAAAAAACTGTGTGTTGCGTGTGCATGTATGCCCATATGCTCATTTGTGTGTGTGGGGGGGTCACGCTTATACCACGACTCAAATGTGAAGGTGCTAGGGAAACCTTTTATGTCTCTGTTCTTGCTTTCCCCTTGTTTGATAATGGATTTCTCAATTGCTGCAGCTGCATACACCACGCTAGTTGGCCCTCAAACCTCTAGGATGTCTCCTGTCTATGTCTCCCATCTTTCTGTGGGGCACTGGAATTATAAGCACACACTGATGTGCCCAGATTTCCCTGAGTTCTCTGAGGAGTCTCACACTTGTGCAGCAAATACTTCACCAACTGCCAGAGTGATCAGTTTTTATTAGTGCATATGCTATAATATAGTATAATAAAATATGACATAGCAACCTTTTAAAATGTTTGAGTTTCTTTTCTAAATCTTTATTTTCTTTGGTCTTTTTGTATATGTTTTAAGTTTTTATTAATACTAATTTATTATTAAAATATATATTAGTGTTGTCTTATATATTTAATATAAATTAATATTTTATATTTATTTATGTGATGCAAGAGATCAAGCTTGGACCTTTGGTCCTGTTGGACAAGTGTTATACCAATGAGAGATATCTGTTTTCTAATTCTGAAGACAATTTGTCAGATTTAAGTATCTATTATTTTCAGTCAGGTATGATGACTTGCAGCTGTAATCTTGAAACTTGAGAGACCGAGGCAGCAGAATCATGAGTTAAAGGCCAGCCTGGGCTAAAATGAGGGAATCTTATTTTTTTCTTTAATTTAAATTTTTTTTAAATTTTACATACTAGCCCCAGTTCCCTTCCCTCCCTTTCTCCTACCCACCTCCCCATACCTCTTTACCCCTCATGTCCTCATCAGAGGGAGTAAGGCCTCCCTTGGGGAGTCAACAAAGTCTGGTATACCAAGTTGAGGCAGCACCAAGCCCCTCCCACCTGTATCAAGACTGAACAAGGTATGGTGGAATGGGCTCCAGAAAGCCAGTTTATTCACCCAGGATAAGCCATCATGGTCCCACTACCTGCTAGGGGCCACACCAAACAGATCAAGCTACATAACTGTCACCCACATTCAGAGGGCTTAGTTCGGGATGGACCCTATCTTTTTTTCTTTTTTTTAATTAGGAAAACGAGTAGTACTAATGAAGAAATTTCCTCTGGATGGAGAGAAAGCAGGCAGAGAAGCAGCACTATTTATTGTTCCATCAGTTGTCAAAGGTAATCTGAATTTAGATTTTTAGGTATGTGAATGTTAATTGAAAATTTACTGATGTACTTAGGAATATGCATTTATAGTTACTACTGCAATATTGTTATACATATTTTTAAGTTAATGAAGAAAAATTGTCATATATTTTCATTGTCATTAATTTTCACTAATTTCAAAGTAATGTATAGGCTTCTTGGCTAATTCATAATGTTTTCAGTTCCATTTTTAAGATGAAGATGTGAAGAGAGAAGGAGTAATCGAAATTAAAATATTCAGGTTAAGGAGCTAGAGATGTTTCAGCAGTTAAAAACAGACTGTGCTTCCAGATGACCCATGTTCAGTTTCCATCATTCAAACAAGTTGGTCACAACCATCTGTAACTTCAGTTCCAGGAGATCCAGCACTGTGTTCTGGCCTCTGAAGGCATGCTTGTGTGGACAGACATACTTGCAGGCAAAACTCATACAGATAAAATTAAAAAGCGTTCTGGCTGGGCGGCAGTGGTGCTCACCTTTAATCCCAACACTTCGGAGGTAGAGGCAGGCAGATCTCTGTGAGTTCTAGGCCAAACTGGTCTACTAAGTAAGTTCCAGTACAGCCAGGGCTACACAGAGAAACCCTGTTTGGGAAAAACAAAACAAAAGTATTCTGGTTATAAAGCATTGTTTTAAAGGATATGCCATTAATAGGCTAAAAATAGATAAACATAATGAGGCCAAGAAAATGTCTACTGTAGTTCTAAAATATTCTGCCCGGTAATATTGTTTATAACGTTTACAGAACATAGATCTAATATAAAATTTTTAATTGAGCTTATTAATAGAAAGGAATTTTGAGTTTCAGTGCAGATCCTGTAGCTATTTCCTTTTGAGACTTTGGAGCATCTTTAAGATTTAAAATTTAACTCTGTGAATAGAGACAATATCGTTCCATGCTTTCACTTGATTTGTAGTATAGAGAAAATTCATTGAGGAACTTTGCAAACCATAGTGTTTGCCTCATGTAAATTAGTGATACCTCTGATAAAAATTTAATGACCTTGCAGAGACATCCATTAGCCTGCTGCTTCATGTATTTGCATTATTTTGTTGACCAGCTCTAGTATACAAGATACATTCTTCTAAGTGTTCTAAAGTTTTGTAAAAATGTAGCGTTTTAAATGATGTTAGAAATCGTAATAGATTTTACAACATTATTGAGAAAGAGATTATAAAGATTATAAATGCTGGGACCAGAAGACTGGCTTAGTGATTAAAAGTGCTTGCTATGTAATCCTGATGACCTGAGCTTGATCTCTGGACCCCACATAAAACAGCCAAAAAGCCTCTGGATTCACAGCATTCCTATTGTGAGTTTGGGTGATGGAAATAAAATGAATGAACCAAAATCTCATGGGACAGCTCTCCTGGAGTGCTGCACATAGCAGAAAACAAGACAGACATTGTATCAACAAGGTGGAAGACAAGAACCAACTCCCAAAAGTTGTTCCCTGATCTACACACAAACACACTAAATAAGATCAGAGTGGACAAGTCACACGGCCGGCTGTCACTTGAATCCAGGCCAATTGCAAATACAGAACAATTTCTGTTATATTGTACAGATTTTGAGAACATGCTCTACATTAAGAACACGTATTTGTAAACTTTATGTAATGAATACTTTCTTTTTCTTTTTCAGATAATACTAAATATTCGTATACTCCCGGATGCCCAATTTTTTACTGCTTACAAGATATTATGAGGGTTTGTAGTGAGTCTAGTACTCACTTTGCAACACTCACAGCAAGGATGTTAATAGCCTTGGATAAGTAAGAAACACATCAAGAATATTTTTAATCAATCATAATTGAAATTAGTCTGAGGTTCACTTGTGGGAAAATATTAATGAAAAATAACCTGTTATCTCAAAAAATGGTCAGTTTTTCAGCTATAAGGATAAAAAAAATCCCCCAATTAAGTTTGCCTTGACTACTTAGAGGATATTAATTTTATCTTTCCAAAATAATAAACACTTCTCAGTTTTCAGGATCAAGATTTTTTTTTTTTTTGATAAAGTAGGCATAGTAGTTACTCCTGTCAGTGAACAGTTATAGTCTGTCTTCTGGGTAATATCACATCTTAGGAAGCCCAGTATAGAAGTACTTCATATTTTTTATTTATTTATTTATTTATTTTTTACTTCATATTTTCTAAAGTTGTTTTATAATTATAATGGCATAGGCATTTTAGAATAATTGCTGTGTCTATTGACAAAGCTTTTATTAAGTACTTAATACTAAACATGTTTTAAAGCTGGACATAATATTAGAACATGCCACATGTCAGAGTTCTAGAGCAGTATGCCTTTGTCACCTTCACTTTTGTCGTTTTTCTCTCTGCAGGTGGCTAGATGAACGCCATGCCCAATCTCACTTTATTCCAGCTTTGTTCCGACCTTCTCCCCTCGAGCGGATAAAGACAAATGTTATAAACCCTGCATATGCTGCTGAATCCGGTCAGACAGAAAACTCACTGCATATGGGCTATAGCGCACTAGAAATAAAGAATAAAATGCTAGCCCTAGAGAAAGCAGACACCTGCATTTACAACCCTTTGTTTGGATCGGAGCTTCAGTACACAAACCGGGTAAGAGGTTCAGTTGACTCTGGATTCAAAAGACACTTTGAATATAACAAAAACGCATTGGTTGTCATGGTAAACATTAAAATAGTACCAACACTTTATTTATATATATGAAAATCAAGTATATGAGACTTTTAAGGAGTTTTTTATTTTACCTTTTTTTCCTTTTCTAGGTAGATAAAGTGGTAATAAATCCATACTTCGGTCTGGGAGCTCCAGACTACTCAAAAATCCAAATTCCCAAACAGGAAAAATGGCAGCGAAGCATGAGCAGTGTCATGGAAGACAAGTATTGTTTTGCTTTTACTCTAACTGGCTCTTATAACTTGATGTTGAAATGTATTTAGGCAGTAAGTGAGCAGTGTGGTCACGGGCCGACAGCTGCACAGTGTTGATAGATCCTCTTCATAGATGGATAACTTCTGTTTTGATGTAACGTGAGTTTCCACAACATTTATACTGTCTTAATTTCTTTTTTTATGATTAGAGAACGGCAATGGGTTGATGACTTTCCTTTGCATCGAAATGCCTGTGAAGGAGATTCAGAATTACTAAGCCATCTTCTCAGTAAGGGATTTTCAGTCAACCAACTAGATAATGACCACTGGGCACCCATTCATTATGCATGCTGGTAAATAGATTATTCTTTTTAGGAAAATTGAATTTATAAATATATTATTGTTTCTTATTAGAAAACTGTTCTCATTCCAAATAGCATCTGTGCCATGTTTGTCTTCTGAGCATTCTATTCTGATGTTTTGATAACTGTGTATGCTACTGTTCATAATTGCCAAATCTGCCACAAGTAAATCACTGGCAGTCTTCTTAGCCATAGCAAGCCATACAGTAAAATGGCCAGTAGTTAGTAAATGTAAGTGCAGACTTTGATATTGCCTCTTCATGATACTATTATTTTGTATTACATTGGTTTATTCTTACTGTAAAATTGACATTTGTTAAGTACATGGGATTTGACCTTATATCATGATAGAAAATTATCCATTAGATACATGGTGTGAAAGACACATTGAATAAAAAGTAAAAAAATTTAAAAAGAAGAAGAAAATTACCCATTTAGATCTTTCAGAATCTAAGGTATCAATAAGCCTAACAAATCCTTCTTCAGAGATTCTTAGAATCATTACCTTCTATTTTACCAGATTGGAACATATTTGGACTCTGTTCTTTGTGTTTGCTCCCAGTATACCTCTTGGTACTGTTACTCTTCTCACATAATAATGATGCTTAGCTGGACTGAGTTTTTATTTCAGGGCAGTAATGAACTATTAGAGATTATTGTCTCAAAAAGACATAGTTATTCCATTTTTTATGAGATTGCTTTTAATATACTATTTTAAGTTATCTTAACTTTTTTAAAGAATACTGCATTATTTACTTCCTATTAAATGTCCAGAGTATTTTAGGTATATCACACTGACCTTGCAAGGAACTTCAGAACTGTCTACTTTTCAGTTTGCTTATCTATAAGTAAATTACAGTAATTAGGGTTGAGAAATAGCTTGGTGGTAGAAGATTTGCCTAGTATGTACAGAGCCCTGGGTCCAATCATCAGCACTCCAGAAGTAGCAAATAGTAAGTAATGAGACCATTCTAGAGTTCTTTCCAATTCAGACTTTTATTTGTCTGATTCTAATATCTGTATCGAGCTGTTTAGTGGTTATTTTTTAATATACATGCCTTTTCTATTTCTCTGAAAAATTTTCTGTTTATCTATAAATATGCTCTTGTTAGGTAATGTAGTTCAGTGCAGAGCATTTGATCAGTGTTCATGAGGTCCAGGGTTTAATCTCTGTGGAGCGTTTATATTTATATTTAGAAAGCTACCCTAAATAATCTTTAACTGATCTAGTATATTTTCCCTCACATAACTAATAAATGCTGGTAGTAGAAACAATATTAGAGCTAAAAAGCAGGTGTAGATTGTACTTCAATCCTCAAAATTTGCTGCAGAATTGGGAATGACAACATTAGTAAACTTTAATTTAGGAATCTCAGATTTATATATTTGAGTGTGCTTTCCATTATGTAGCAGAGGTTATTTTCTTCTCTAGTAAAAGAAAAGTAAAACTTTGAACTGCCTACCACATAAAAATAAAAGTATGGTGTTAACATTTAATGTGTTTCGGGATATACCAAGGTTTTAGTAGCAGTACTTAGTTCCTAAGTATGATCCTTACTAAGTTCTTAACATCCTAATACCCTGCTTATCTATTTACAAGATTGAGTTTAAAATGATAAAATAGAAAATACAAATAAAGCAATTGAGAGCTTATAGTAAGTGTTGAGTAAATGTTGGCTCTGGTTAATAAATATGATTGAGGTAGAAGGATAGTTCAGTGGTAGGGCATATGCCTAATATGTCAACAAGGAAGGGAAGAGGTGGGGGAGGAGAGAAAGAAGAAAAAGAATTGTTAAAATGTATGAATTGTGTGATGTCTAAATCTAAAATTAATTAATTTTTACTATTCTTAGTTATAATGTCTTATTAGTAGAATACAGAAGGAAAACTTTTTCCTTTGATAAAATTTTCTGTCAACTGAAAATGATAATCATTATTGGATTAATGTGAATCTGAAGAAAGAATTGTTATAGTCCATGCTGGGTGCTACACACTTGTAACCCTAGCAACTGGAAAGCAGAGACAGGCGTATCGCTACAAGTTTGAGCCAGGCTTGGTTATATACCAGCCAGGACTCTATAGTGAGGTCCTATCTCAAAAGAAAAAGAATTAAAAACTAGTGAAAAGCTTACTTTATCTTGGGAATATATTCTTTTATTTAAATTCTTGATTCATTTTACATACCAGCCATAGTTGCCTCTTCCCACTCCCTCCCAACCCCCCTACCATCCACTCCTTCTCCTTTTCCATTCAGAAGTGGTGGGGCCTCCCTTGGGGGGTCAGCAAAGCCTAGCACATGAAGTAGAGTCAGGACCAAGCCCTCCCCTGCATTCCATCATCAAGACTGAGCACAGTATCCCACCTTAGGGAATGGGCTCCAAAAAGCCAGCTCATACCCCAGGGATAGATCTTGGTTCCATTGCCAGGGGACCCTCAAACCAAGCTATACAACTGTCGCTGGGTCCCGTGCAGGCTCCACATTTGTCTGTCTGAGTTTGTGAGTTCAGCCGTCTTCAAATTTCCTTATCTTGCTCCCCCCCCATCCCCGCTCATAGACTCCCTCCTCCCTCTCTTCAACTGTATTATTGAAGCTCAGCCTGGTGCTTGGTTGTAGATCACTGCATCTACTTCCTTCATTTACTGGATGAAGGGTCTATGATGAGAGAGTATTCACCAATATGATTACAGGGGAAGACCAGTTCAGGCACCCTGGGGTCATCCTTGTGGATTCCTGGGAATTTCCCTAGCACCAGGTTTCTCCCTAATCCCATAATGGCTCCCTCTATGAAGATACCTCTTTCATTGCTCTCCCACTCCTTTCCTCCCTCAACTTCACCATCCATTCTTTCATGTTCTCATCCCTCCTCCTACCGTCTACCGTCCTCCACCCTCAGATTTCTCGGGAGATCTCATCTAATTCCCCTTCCCAGGGAGATACACGCGTCCCTCTTAGGGTTCTCCTTGTTACCTAACTTCTCTGGAGCTGTGGATTGTAGTCTGGTTAGCCTTTGCTTTATATCTAGTATCCACCTATGAGTGAGTACACACCATGTTTGTCTTTCTGGGTCTGGGTTATTTCACTCAGGATGATCTTTTTTTTCTAGTTCCATCCATTTGCCTATAAATTTCATGATGTCATTGCTTTTTGTAACTGTACCACATTTTCTTTATCCATTCTTCAGTTGAAGGGCATCTAAGCTGTTTACAGGTTCTGGATGTTATGGATAATGCTGCTATGAACATAGTTGAGCAAGTGTCCTTGTGGTATAATTGAACATCCTTTGGGTATAAGCCCAAGAGTGGTATCATTGGGTCTTGAGGTAGATTGATTCCCAATTTTCTGTGACGTTGCAATATTGATTTTCAAAGTGGCTGTACAAGTTTGCACTCCCACCAGCAGTAGAAGAATATTCTCCTTACTCCACATCCTCTTTAATATAAGCTGTCCTCAGCGTCTTTGATCTTATCCATTCTGACATGTGTAATCAGTCATTTTGATTTGCATTTCCCTGATGACTAGGATGTTGATCAATTCCTTAAATGTCTTCCGACCTTTTGAGATTCTTGTGTTGAGAATTCTCTGTTTAGATCAGTATCCCATTTTTATTTGAATTATTTGAATTATTTTGATTTTTAGTTTCTTGAGTTCTGAGTCAGCCCTCTGTCAGATGTGGGATTGTTGAAGATCTTTTCTCATTCTGTAGGTTGTCATTTTGTTTTATTTACTGTGTCCTTTGCCTTACAGAAGCTTCTCAGTTTTGGGAGTTTCCATTTACTAATTGTTGCTCTCAGTGTCTGTGCTGCTGGGGTTCTATTTAGGAAGTGGTCTCCTGTGCTAATGCGTTCAAGGCTGCTTCCCACTTTCTCTTCTGTCAGGTTCAGTGTAACTGGATTTGTGTTGAGGTCTTTGATTCACTTGGACTTGAGTTTTGTTCATGGATCTATTTGCATTCTTCTACATGTTGACATCCAGTTATGTTTTAAAACATGTCATGAAGCTTCTAAAAAATAGTCCATTTTATTCCTTTGTTTTCAGCAAATTGAAGTTGAAAAGGGTTTCCTTATCATCATTATTATTGAATATTACATTGTTATTGTTGGCCCTGTCCTATTGAATTCAGAAAACTAGATTCTCATTCTTATAGTCATGAAATTGTTGATAATTTACATAACTGATTCAAACGTCATTTTTCTAATCTGATACAATTACCACTACCTAACTCATACTTTGTTGTGAAAAGCTTAATAAGAAAAGTTTAAATGTCACAACAAAACTCACATTTGTGTAGTTATTCTTGTTGTTGGAGCTGGTCTATCTCACACATTCTTTTTTTTTTTTTTTTTTTGGTTTTTTGAGACAGGGTTTCTCTGTGGCTTTGGAGCCTGTCCTGGAACTAGCTCTGTAGACCAGGCTGGTCTCGAACTCACAAAGATCCCCCTGCCTCTGCCTCCCAAGTGCTGGGATTAAAGGCGTGCGCCACCACCGCCCGGCTTATCTCACACATTCTTTCCTGTCTTTTCCTGAAAGGGTATTTTTCTGAATGGAGTTCAGTGTTGTAGGATGAGTTCTTTGTCAAGGATTATACATTCTTTCAGACTTAACAATAGTTGTGCCCATTTGAAATTCTTCTGTTGAGAATTCTCTGTTTAGAGAAAATGTACACCATTTTTAATTGGGTCATTTAGAATTTTAATGTTTAATTTCTTGAGTTCTTTATATATTTTGGAGATGAGTCCT
>JAQHUG010000514.1:109161-128553 GCA_028555095.1 Dicrostonyx torquatus | reverse complement strand
GGGTGTTTCTGTTCAGGCCTGGTCCTGCAGAGGGCCTGTACTTTTTTTTTTTTTTTTTTGAGCCTGTCCTGGAACTTTTTCTGTAGACCAGACTGGCCTCAAACTACAGAGATCTCCCAGTCTCTGCCTCCCAAGTGCTGGGGTTAAAGATGTGAGCCACCACCACTACTTTATGGGATAATTATGCCATCTTTTTCCTCTTGTTTTGAGAATATATTTCTCTTACTTGGTCAGAAATTGAAATAGTTAAATTGAATCACAGTAATACGTAAAATATTCCCAAGCATTCCAATACTTAGGTATCTTAATACATTATTCGTTTGTTCTCTAGATTTCCTTCAGATATCTTGTAAAATTTGAATTTTGGAGCATTTCAGATGGAGTTTTTTATGTATATTTTATTATTTTTATAGGTATGGGAAAATTGAGGCCACCCGCATATTACTAGAGAAAGGAAAGTGCAATCCAAACCTTTTAAATGGCCAACTCAGCTCACCTCTTCACTTTGCTGCTGGAGGGGGACATGCAGAAATAGTGCAGATCCTCCTAAACCACCCAGACATTGACAGAGTGAGTTATTTCCTGTCTTTATATTTTAATGTTCAGCAACTAACAAGTAGTGATACAAAAGCATTTTATTGTATACTAATCAGGTCAACTAAAAACAAATTTTACTTTATAGAGTACAATATATATGTTAACAGTGCTTTTAATTATAAGTTTTGAATTTTTATTATGATAAAGTATACTTCCCATGAAATGTGTTATTTTAACAACATAGATGCAAAGTTTATAACATTCAGCACATTTGTGTTGTTATATATAGTCATTACATACATATATCTCTACAAAATGTATAAAGTTTATTCTATATTTTATTTCCCCCCAAATGTCTTAAAGAAAGCAAACCATTTACCCATTTTCTAGAATTTGTACTAACAATCATTTGATAAAAAGGAAAGCAAAATTGTAGAAACCTTTCTTAAATCTATAACTAAACTGTTACAAAACATAATCCTACTAATTAATGCTTTGAATTTTGTAGCTTTTCTATTTTTTTAGTATATACTAAGTATGGTTAATATTTACTTAATCTTTAACCATAGTATTTGTATAATGTTTTAATTGAATAACGTTCCTTCAGAACAGCATGTATTTGTAATATCTTTTTGTCCATTGCTTCCTCCACTCTAGCACATAACAGACCAACAAGGAAGATCCCCATTAAATATTTGTGAAGAAAACAAACAAAATAACTGGGAAGAAGCTGCAAAATTGTTGAAAGAAGCCATAAACAAACCCGTAAGAATTGTCTGAATAGCTAGAGGCAAATGTGTTTAAATTGTTTGCTGTTGTTTGTTTTACTCTTTACTCTCTTGGGGGCCACCATCCATGTCCCAACACACATGGTCTTCTTCTTTCTTATCAATGCCTGGCCTTAGCTTAGCTTGTTTTTAACTAGCTTTTCTTAAAAGTTATGCTGTCGAACTTTTGCCTCTGGGCTTTTACCTTTCTCTGTTTCTGTATAATGTTTCTTTTACTCTTACTCCATGACTTGCTGTGTAGCTGGGTTACTGGCCCATGATGTGTTCCTCTCCTTGTTCTATTGTGCTCCTTCTTGTTTTCCCTTCAGATTTCTCCACCTATTTATACTCTCTGCCTGCCAACCCCTCCTATCCTTTTTCATGCCTTGCTATTGGCCGTTCAGGTGTTTTAGACAGGCAAAGAATCACAGCTCCACAGAATTAAACAAATGTAACATAAAAGAATGTAACACATCTTTGTGTCAAATTATGTGTGATTGTATTTAACATGTTTATTGTAAGTAGTTCTACTCATTGATGTGTTTTTTACCCCAGCAACATTTGTGTTTGTAACAGCAGCATTATATACCATTCATTAATAATCTTCAGCAAGTTTCTTCTCCACAAAGGTGAAATAGATGATTTCCTAGTTTTATGTATGTGTGTGTGCATGCATGTGTACATGTGTGTAGTTGTTTGTGCGCTAGAGACCAGAGGATAATGTTAGGAGTCTTTCTTTACCACTTCTCCACTTGTTTTTTTGATACAGGGTGTCTAACTAAAACTAAAGCCAACCATTTTGTCTAACACCCAGGACCCTCCTCTCTTCCATTCTCTATCCCACCGACTCTGGGATCATAGACACACACAGCCATTCCCAGTTTTTAAGTGAGTGCTGGGGATTTAAGTGTAGATCTTCTTGCTCTCACAGCAAGTGCTCTTATTTTTTTTTCTTTTTTCTTTTGGTTTTTCGAGACAGGGTTTCTCTGTAGCTTTGGAGCCTGTCCTGTTAGGAGTCTTTCTTTACCACTTCTCCACTTGTTTTTTACTCCATGACTTGCTGTGTAGCTGGGTTACTGGCTTACTCTTGTAGACCAGGCTGGCCTTGAACTCACAGAGATCCGCCTGCCTCTGCCTCCCAAGTGCTGGGATTAAAAGCGTGCGCCACCACCGCCTGGTGCAAGTGCTCTTACTCACTGAGCCATAGTCTTAGCCCTTTCCTGCTTTTTTTTTTTTTTATTAAGCTAGCACAATAAGAGACCTCCTTATGTTTTCCTTCTCTATTATTCAGTTTCTCATGATACAGTCAGATAACATTTTCTGCCCAACTTTTATAAATTGGATACTTTTAATCCAAAATGTATTGGCCTGTAAGTTATTTGGGAGATAAGCTGCCTCCTTTAACAGTACAAATCTATCGATAATGCTACTGCTATTTGGGGGTTTTGTGAACTTGAGGAAGGAAATTAACTCAAAATCCAACATTCGATGACTTACACTTTCAAAGTCTTCCATCATGAACTTCTCTTATTGTAGTTATTGTTAACTACACGTTTCCTCATTCCAATTTGTGACCTACTTCTTATGAGGTTCTTAGATTTAATTCCAAGTTTATATTTCCTATGGCATTACTTGTATATTCAATACTCTATGAACTATATTTTAAAAAAGACAATAATAAAGATTTTCTTTGATTTGATCATGGAATATTCAGAAGAAAATTTAGAAAGTAATAGGTTTCTAAATATTGTCAGCCTGTTCTTGTTTGAAGTAAGTTTCTGATAGTTCCCACATTAGAAATCTATATTATGAAGGATATGAAGTTGGGCGTAAAGTATCTTATTGCATTGTGATACATAATTATTATTAATGTGTTTGTGAGTGTGCCTGCATGTGTTTGTGAGTGTCCACAGGGACCAGAAGATAGCATTAGATTCACTGAACCGGGAATTGCCAGTGGTTGTGAACCTCCCAAGATAGGTCCAGGGAACTAAACTCCAGTCCTCTGCAGGAATAGCAAGTGCTCTTGTCTGCTGAGCTATCCTTTCAGCCTCATGATTTCTAATTTTCAAGTACCTTACATGACTTTTCTTTTTTTCCAGTATGAAAAAGTTCGAATTTACAGAATGGATGGGTCATACCGTTCTGTTGAACTGAAGCATGGCAATAATACCACAGCGCAGCAGATCATGGAAGGAATGAGACTCTCTCAAGAAACTCAGCAGTGTTTCACTATTTGGATCTGTTCAGAAAACCTTAGTAAGGAAACTTGGGATGGGGAAGTATTTTACTGTTTAAACCTCATTGTTCCTTTTTGGAAGTGGGCTAGTTGTAGCACAATTAATAAAAACCCAGAGACAGAAATTAGGGTTCAACCTGAAGGTCAGAAAAACAAAACATCCAGCTACTGGCTCTTACCTCTTCCTCAGTCTGAAATGGCGATCCTGCCTCAAGGAATCTCAAAATGAGACTGTCTGGGAGCTGTCTCCTCCTCTCTCTCTAGGGCTGGAATTAAAGGCTTGTACCACTATTGCCCATATTCTGTGGCAAACTAGTGTGGTGTGGCTACTGGGATTAAAGGTGTGTGTTATCACTGCCTGGTCTGTAAGACTGACAAGGGCGGCTGTTTTACTCTCTGATCTTCAAGCAAGCTTTATTTATTAAAATAGAAATGAAATATATCTACAACTAGTAAACTTGAGCATAACATTATTATTGACTAATTACACTTTATATTATCAGTGTTTAAACTGCTGAAATGGGCAGGATTCCCTCCCCTGTGTTTAGTCAGGCATTTAAAAGTAGTAAACACCAGAAGTTTCTTCTCTGATAACCCAGTTAGTTAGAATGCTATGAAATGTAGAATTCATACAGTTTGCCTTTATTTTCAGTGTTTCTCTCAAAGTGATTGAAATGTTTCTTTATGTTTTCTGTCAAACCTTTTTATTTAAAATCACCTTAATGTCAATGTGTATCTATCCTTCCAAATTTACTGTAAATACTTAAAGAATTTCATTAAGTGGATGTTGGTTATCTTTGGATATATGTTCCGCACCAAATCATACTGATAATTCTTAATTCAGTAAGCTATTATGGAGTTAAGAATTTAATATACATTAACATTTCATTTATGTTAAGAATTATCTGCAAAATTATCTGCAATTTTTTCCATTCTTATTTGTCAAGCCAGGTCTTCCAAATACTAAGAATCAAGTGCTATACTACAGACTCACATCTCAAACACAAGAAATATTCTTTATTTTTATTTTGTTTTTGGAGACAGGATTTCATGTAACTCAGGCTGGATCACACTTGCTACTTAACTGAGGATAGCTTTGAACTTGTGATCTTCTCCTACCTCCCAAGTGCTGGGATTATAGTCTTGTGCCATCATAACTCTCTCCCATTCTTTTTGGAGGGATGCCTTGCTCAGCCTAGATATAGCTGGGATGGCCTTGGTCCTGCCTCAAAGTGATGTGTCAGACTTTGTTCACTCCACAAGCCTTACCTTCTCTGAGGAGTGGATGGGGGGCTGGGGCAGGGTGAAGGTGGGGTGAGTGGGAGGAGAGGAGGGAGAGGGAACTGGGATAGATATGTATGTAAAATGAGAAAAGATTGTTTTTAAAAAATAAATTTAATTAGAAAAAAGGAATATTTTTATAATTATGTTCTTAAAAGCGGGCAATTATAGTTATCCACAATTGGCTAGTAATAATTACTAAACACTGATTTCAATTTAGGTCTATAAACAGTCTACTACTTAGGCACATATAGTTTAATGGAAGGTTTCTATATAATATAATGGATTTGTTTTTACAGTGTCATTTATAAAAGGAAAGCTCTTTTTCAGGCCTTCAGTTCAAGCCTTATCATAAACCCTTGCAACAAGTTCGTGACTGGCCAGAAATACTTACTGAGTTGACTAATTTGGATCCACAAAGAGAAACACCACAGCTTTTTCTAAGAAGAGATGTGGGACTTCCTTTAGAAGTTGAGAAAAAGGTTTGCTTAGAAATCTTTAGTTATTTGAATACACAGATTCTATAGATCCCATTGCAGATAGTAGAGATGGAGACTGTGCTGTTCCTGGGCTAGGAATGTTTCCTTCTTTTAATCTCTGTATCACATCATAAGTGGGGGTTTCAGTTGGTCTGTATACAAACATCTGGTTGGTATTTTTCATTTATCTTTGTTTTTGTTTTGTTTTTTCCTTTATTTCCATTACCTTAGCAAATACATTTTTTCTTGTAAAATAAGAAATAAAGAAATTAATAACTGAAGAGATAGTTTATACAGAAATTAACTTTTTTAAGAATGGGAATCAGTTTTGGGAATTTGAAAGATGATGCGGGAAATAACAGGATGGAAAAAAAGAACCTAAAAAGCCCTGGATAAAGAATAGAACTTTTGCAAAATGGATTTAAGAATGTTATCCAAAGCAGTAAGAAAGCAACCATTCTTCACATAAGAACAGAATTTAAACTTGATCAGTCTTTTCTAAGCAAGTTTGTTTGAATTGAAGTACTACAGTTTTAGAGAAAATGAGATGTCAAGAGAATAAATTGGCAAAGAAGAAACTTAAGAGAGAAATTATAGCAAACTAGGTATATTAGCCTACTAGTATCTATAAAAACTAAAAACTTAAAAGTAACTGCTAGGTCACATAATATTGTTAAAGAAAAATAAACTCAATGTTCTTCATAACTATTGTATAAAAAGAATATTAACAGACAGGGTTGAGGAAGTATCAGTTATGTCCAAACTAGCTAAATAGTTTTAATTATTATCTTGATATTATAAAGTCAAAGTCTTGGTACTATAAAGCCAAAGTAAATCTGATCCTCTCAGATAAATATACTCTAAAAAATGTTTATGAAGTACAACAAACAATGATATTGAACATGTGTTAGAATTACACTAATTGAATAAGTTGGTGGTGGGGACGGTAATCTCAATGATGCAGAAAAGACATTTGTCAAGAGACTGGAACTTTGATCCTAAGATCAGGAACAAGGTAGGGTGTGCGCTTTCACCACTGCAGTGCAGCACTAGTGTGGAAATTCTACACACCGTAGTTAGAAAAGAAAATGAAATAGATTTCCAGACTAGAAAGGAAAAAAAAAAACTGTATTTGCAAGTGAAATGTTCTTATATATAGGAAATCCTTAATAATCCACTGGATAATTACCCAAACTAGTTAAATTATTTTGGCAAAGTTACAGGGTACAAACTCAACACACAAAAATTACTTATATTTCTGTATTCCAACAAACATAAAGACATCCAGAGCTGCAGAGAAAGTAGCTCTAGTTCAGTCCCCAGTACCCATACAACAAGCTAGGCATGGAGGAACGAACTTATGATCCCAACTCTGGGGAGGAGAAACATGGATCCCTAGTACTTGCTGGGCAGCCAAGCTAGCCTAATAAGGAAGCCAAGGTCTTAGTGAAATACCCTGTCACAAAAATCAAGGTTGACACTTCCCAAGGAATAACACATGAGGTTGAACTCTGGCCTTCATTTACACAAACACACACACACAAACAATAACAACAACAACAACAAAAACAATAATAATAGTGAATTTAATAGATTCTTTAACTGAATGCCTAAAAGATTAAAAGACACAGAAATAACACTAACACAAGTCCAAGATTCATACATAGGTGCTTGCTGCCAAGCCTGATATCTTGAGTTCAGTCTTCAGAAGCCATGCAGTGGTAGGTGAAACTTGACTTCTACATATTGTCCACATACACACATAATAAATAAATAAATATGAAGAAAAGGTTTCAATGAAAATACAAAACATTGCTGAAAAATTTAGTAAGACCTAAATAACTACAAAGATATCCATCCATGTTCAATGACAAAGATATTTTATGTTTAGCTGACAGCAAATTGACCTACATATTTGGTGACAATCATGAAGAAAGAATAAAGTTTGGGGTGGTCACACTTCAAAACATGCTACAAAGCTGTAGTAACCATAACATTGTGATATTAGCATAAATTTGAACGTATATACACCAGAAGATTAGAAATGGAAGTCCAGAAACAGACCAATATATCTATGTCCCCATGATATATTGACAAGCATGACAAAACCATGTGATGGAGAAAGAGTAGCTTCTACAGGTGACACTGGGATAGCTGTGTACACTTATAAGAATTAGAAAATTGCTTAGAATAATTTAACAGTTTTTTAAAATCTATGTATGTGCTTGGGAAATGAACCCATGTGAAAGACAGGCGCAGTAATGCATATCTGTAATCTCAGCTCTCCCATGATGTGATGGATGACAGGAGAGACAGATAAACCCTGAACGTTCACAGGTCAGACACCCTGGTGTATGCACTAGAGACCCTGTGTCAAAGTAGAAAACAAAGACCAACTCTTCAAGTTGTTCTCTGACCTCACGTTCATGTCTGCACTCATGAACATAGCCACACAGAGTGTGGGGCCGGACTATGTGTGCATTTCCATTTGATGAAGTAATTCTACTTGTAGGTATACACTTGAAAGGGCTGAAAACAGGAACTGGGACAATTAACTGATATCATTTAGTGCATGTTATTCATAATTTAAAAGTTGGAAGCAACCTAAGTGTTGAGTAAATGAAGGGTACAAGAAAATGCAATAAATATATACATAATATGCAGTGATTAAAAGAAATTAATTTGCAACATATGATACATGAGTGAGCCTTAAAAATATTGTAAATGAATAAACAAGACCAAAGGATAAATGCTATATTATTACATTTATGTTAATTAAAGCATGTAAATTTATAAAACCAGAAAACACATTAGAAACTACTAAAGTTCTTATGCTGGGACTATCAGGAGGTTTCTTTTGTTGTGTTTTATTTGACTGGGTTCTGGGAATTGGACCTGACTTCTTTGCCAGCTAAACATTAGCACTACTGATGAACTATATCCAACTCAGACATTAATTTTTTTCAGATTAGTAGTGTCCTCGGCAATAGTGATGCGTGCATACCACAATACTGAAAATATAATTAGTGGCATTAGATTTTTGATTAAATCTAATGATTTAAATAGCAAGTTTTATGGTATATATATTACCACAATCTTAAAAATGTATTGGATTTTTAAAATCTGTAAGTAAAGCTGGGCAGTGGTGGCGCACACCTTTATTCCCAATACTCAGAAGGCAGAAGCAGGTGGATCTTTGTGGGTTTGAGGCCAGCCTGGTCTACAGAGCAAGTTACAGGACAGGCTCCAAAACTACACAGAGAAACCCTTTCTTGGAAAACAATAAACAAACAAACAAAAAAAAGCTAAGTAATCTAAGTATACTAAGTCTATCTTCTTGACTCATATAATATTTTAAAAAGTCATCTGGGAGAGAAAAGGAGGAATAAAAATCATAGATATTAAATTTTGTGATTAGAAAAGTAGATTCTTGAAACAAGGTTTTACCAAATTCTTAAGTCAGGCTGTCACATAATACAATATCTTTGTTCTTTAATTCATATAATTGAGAAATTTCTAACTACACTCTGAAAAATGGGAGAATTGCATTTATTGGGTGGCATCATAATTTTAGGATGGAAATAGCCTGATTTTATTAGAAGATTGTAGTCATTGATTAAAACTCATTTAATATACTACTGAAAATTCTGTGTTACTGTCTGTTCAAATCCTTCAAATCTCCTAAGTTGTTAGTGTGAGAACACTCATTCAGCCTTTCCCCCAACATCTTAATTGAAGAAATTTTAAAAAAGGGTAAATTTTTAAAATATTATAATTAACAATGTGGTTTATTTGTTGGATCTTCTGATAGCTAACATTTTGCCACATTTAGTTCGTCTCTATTTTTTTAATCTATTTTTATGTATATAGTGTTTCTGTGTACTGCCTATTTTCCTGATGCCTGCTTGAGCCAGAAGAGGATACAAGAATGAGGACATAACATATACCACAATGGCATTTGAACTGGAAATTAAGTCTCCGTAATAATATCTAATGTCCAAATTTGTGTTTTCCCCAGTTGTTTGAAAAGTTTTTTATAAGCACTCACTTGCAATGTTCATGCTTACTTTTTGACTCTTACTGGTATCCTTTAAATTAGAATAATAATCTTCCTGTCACCATGTTTCTAAAGAAAATTGTTTCTCTTGTTTTTTTAAGCAGAGTATTATAAGCTAAAAAATGTATTATTTGGTTTATCAAAATCATTCTACTTGGTTTTATGACTTATATTTGGAAATACTCAGAGACTATAATTGTTCATTATTTCCAAGTAGAAATATAATATATGTATAGGCTAGCTTTGCTAATATTTATTTATCCTATTAGATAAGTTGTTTGAAATGTAAGAAAATAGTATTCTCTTCCTTTAATATATTTGAAAGTGTAAAGTTAAAAAGTGTTTGCCTTAAACGAAGCTTGTTTCACCTATGTTTGTCATTCTAGGGATAGATGCATTTTGTCTTTCAGGTTCACTACTGTATTTTATGAAGCATATATAATAGGAAAATGTTTTTTGAATGTAAACATTTAGATAAGCTGTGCTATAAATTATTAACAGTATATAACATGATCATATTTATAGACTAGCAAATTACATATAATCTATGACCACTGTCTGCCTGCTGCCTGTTCTCATGCAGCCTGCAGGGTTAGGAAATTTTGTAGAATATCAATAGTTTACTATATCATATTGTGAAAATTTATGGAATTCAAAATTTCATATATATTTAAGTGTTGTGTTTTTATGTTACGATGCAGTATTTACAACAGATTATATGCTTCATAAAGCTTAAAATATTATTGTTTGATCCTTAGAAACAAAGCCTGCCAACCCCTGCTCTAGAGTAGTAATATCTTAATATATATATATAAGTATATATAAGTTATATAAGTATATATAAGTTATGTAAGATATATATACTATATAGCTATAGTTTATTTTTTAAGTAAATTATTGTTATTAATCAAATTTTACATTTTTCCTTTTAAGATTGAAGACCCACTAGCTATTCTTATTCTCTTTGATGAAGCCAGATACAATTTATTGAAGGGATTTTATACAGCTCCTGATGCTAAACTGATAACACTGGCAAGTCTGCTGTTACAAATAGTTTATGGAAATTATGAGAGTAAGAAACACAAACAAGGTTTCTTAAAGTAAGTATTTGATACAGTACATGATTTATAATATGCTCAAGACTCTCTTTAGCTAACACAATTTTAACATTACTGCAAAGTATTTATACATCGCTGGCCAGGCATGGTGGCACCTACTCATAATCTGTGAACCTGAGACCAGAGGGTCATAATCAGACCAGCCTGAGCTGCATAGTAAGACAGTATCTCAGAACAGACATACTGTTTATACATTGGTTTAGAATTAAATAATACAAAACATTGAGTAAAAAAAAAAACTATAAAACATGAGTTGCTGTTTTGGTTAGTAAAGCAGTTTTGAGTTTTACTTATGTTTTCTGTATTTGATATAATTTAGCTTTATAGTTTTGATTTATATTTCTTTACTTTGTGTTTAAATAAGTTGGCTAAAAATTTGACTTAATAAAAAATATGAGTCAGTTAATTAAGAATCCCACCATAGAAAATAGTTTGAGAGAAACAGAATTTAGCACAGATTTAGTCTAAAATTTTTACACTGCGACTTTCAGTTTTTGAAAATATTTCCAATAAAAAATATTTCATAATGAAAAGGAAAATATTTCTCTAAATTGATAATACTAAGATTGTAGAGCATTTTTAAATCATATTCAGCTTAAAATTTCCATTATTTAATGCCATTTGTGACAGAGGATTATTGTACTTTAGCTACTAAAGATGACTTATTTAAAGGATGTTGACATGTATACTTCCAGCGAAGAAAATTTGAAATCTATTGTACCTATTACTAAACTGAAAAGTAAAGCGCCTCACTGGATAAATCGAATACTCCATGAGTACAAGGTAAGCTGCTCCAGAAATGGAAAAAACTGTTGGCTATTTGTATTAGTGGTACAATGTTTAAATATTAAATTATTAATAGCAGAATTAAAAGTGAATTTTCTAGTTCCAATGCCTAAAACTGAAAATAAAAAGATGTATTTATTTCCAGAAATATAAAGTCTTTTATTGAGTACTTTATATGTGCTGAATTTTGTGGTAAAGACATGAGGTAAAACTGAAATAATGTAGTGCCCTTGCCCATAAAGTGCTTACCTTCTATTAGCATAGACAATGCTTGATCTCAGCTTATTTCTTTTTAATATTAAGGCTACAAGAGAAAAATCCATTTGAGATAATATTCCATAACTTTATTCTTGTTTGGAGACAACATTGATTTTAGAAATTACTAATTAATCTCTTTGCATTATAAAAGGTCACATCTCAGCCAGGCGGTGGTGGTGCACACCTTTAATCCCAGCACTTGGGAGGCAGAGACAAGTGGATCTCTGTGAGTTTGAGGCCAACCTGGTCTACAGAGTGAGTTCCAGGGCAGGCTCCAAAGCTACAGAGAAACCCTGTCTCGAAAAACTAAAAAACTAAAAAAAAAAAAAAAAAAAATCACATCTCATTTTATTCTACTTTGTTTTCAGAATCTTAGCATGAGTGAGGGTGTCAGTAAGGAAATGCACCACCTGCAACGCATGTTTCTGCAGAACTGTTGGGAAATCCCCACGTATGGGGCAGCTTTTTTCACAGGACAGATATTTACAAAGGCAAGCCCAAGCAATCATAAAGTCATCCCTGTGTATGTCGGAGTGAATATAAAAGGACTGCATCTCCTCAACATGGAAACTAAGGTAGGTCTTGAGGTGTTGTTGAGTAGTCACATCGTGTATTATCTGAAATAGTGCCATCCTCCGTGAAGAATCTAGAAATGGCATGGAGATACACTCTATGCATACACTTTTGCATTTGTAATATCTCTTGTCCATACGTTAGAATAAATGGTATTTTTGGTAGAATGACACATTTATATGTTATATTTTTATAAAAAGAGTGCTAAACTTTATATAATGTGCTAATATTGGTGTAAAAATTATAGGAATTGAATATTTTTACATAAATACAAATTACATGTATATTTCTATATGAGAATTTTGTTTTTTTTTTTTTATGACAGGGTTTCACTATGTAGCTCTGGATGTCCTGGAATTAACTATTTAGACGAGGCCTTAAACTCACAGATTTGTCTGCTTCAGCCTCCCAAGTGCTGAGATTAAAAGCATGCACTACTATATCTGGCTCATACATATTTCGTATATATTTCTAAAAAAAAAAAAAAAGTTCATTGATAATTTTGGAGACAGGAGCCAGATATTGCAAACTCAAATCAAGAGAGACTTCTCCTTATGTTCTGGCAGCTATAACAAACTACCATAGACTGGAGGCTTATAAACAACAGGCACTTGTTTCTGGACACTTCTGAGATTAGGGCACCAGCACGGGCAGATTCTGGTGAGGGTCCTCTTCTAAGTTATAAGCTGCTGCTAACTTATTTTATTCTCATACTTACCCGAGTATAGTGGCACATATCTATAATCCTAGCACCTAAGGGTTAAGTAGGAAGGTTGTGACTCTGAAGCTAGCCTATCCTAGAATAAATAGAAAGATCATGATTAAAAGGAGGTGAGGTAGGAGGACTCCAGACTTAAGAAAGGAAAGGCGTTTATAACAATTAAAAGTGAAGATTAGTTACAGGAAGCTCTTCAGGGAATAAGATTTAGTGTGGAAGGGAATATGGCAACCATTAGAATAACTGCTTTTTACATAGTTTTTCATTTGTTTTGTTCTTATATTTTTTATTATGTCTAAAATTAAACATAATCATATGTCGTATAGTATGTACTTGTGTGTGCAGTTGCCACAGAGGCTACAGGTGTCAGATCATCCTCAAGCTGGTGGTATAGGCATTGTGAGCTGCCAGTGTGGGTACTGGGAATCAAACTCAGGTTTCAGTAGAAAAATGAGTGTTCTTAGCTGATGAGCCATCTCTCCAGGCCCAATACAGAGATTGTTGTATACAGACACTATGTTGTTCCTTATTCTAATCAAAGTGATTAGAATATAAGAGATAAGCTTGACAGTTATTTTTAACATATTCAACACATTTCGGTTGGATGAACATCTTTCTAATTTATGATAGTAAGCTGGTAAAAATTTTCCTTAATTTAGATTTGTCAAGGTTAGATCATTTTTTAAGGGTTTAGAAATTTCATAAATTTTTATTCTCATTTTTGTCTCTTATTATGGACTTTCTTCTTTTTACCTGTGGTTAAGTCTGTGCATCTCATGTGTGCCTGGTGCTCACAGAGGTCAGAAGAGAGTGAACAAGAATTACAGTTGTGATATGAGCTGCCATAGGGATGCTGGGGGATAGAACCTGGGTCCTCTGCAAGTGCAAGCAGCACTCCTAACTACTGAGACCTCTCTCCAGCACTGCAGCGCTGCTGACCGCAGAATTATGCAGTGAGAATCCAGCAGTATTTCAGGGTCAACTCATCAGAGATGCCTATCTCATGGAGGACGCACCTCATTTAGCAAGGCAATGAGGACTGTTGTCACCAGAGATACACATCTTATCAATCTTATCTGCAAGATGGTAAGAAATACTGCCTTCAGAATGTGTTAAACTGCCCCATTGCAGAATTCTAATATGCAGGGCTCTTTGTCTCATGTTACAGCTTGGGGATTTTTCCCACAACACTGCAGTGTGTTAATAGTTTACTGGGCATAATTCTTGGCAAGAAAGTAATCACAGTCAATACCCACTCTTTCAACAAAGTCTTTGTATAAACTGAGAAGTCTGCCCTCCTGCAGTTATCTTCTTTGGCAGCCAGTTGGTTAGTATTAGTGTCCAGGCAAAGAAACCTTCACAGATGCCCAAGGAGAAAAATTACGGCATGTCTAAAGTTGTTGAGTCATAGCTTTCAGAGAGACAGAGAACAAGAGTGTCTTGGATTTCCTGTGCTGACAGATGAGAAAGCACTGCCTAAAGACTGACTTAGTGCTTCTTTTGTTAAACAGAGAAGGGTGAGATGTCTGAAGTGTTTATCACAAGCTGTTGCAGGCCAGGACACAATTACAGCTTACTCTGAAAACTGTTGCTTCTCTCTGAAATTTCACTTGTGCAATAACAACTATGATGTCTCCCTATTATCATACAATGTGTACATTTACTCTTGTGATTGCATCTCAATCTTATGGGCACACATATGTGTGAATGGTCAAATAGATGACTTTTCACTTAGCTATATAGTTTTGATTTATAGAATATATATACTAGGATATGTTTCATAGCTAGATCTATTGTCCCATGAGGGCGACAAACACTTAAAAGCCTGCCTTGCTAGCTACACACAACTAGTTCACAAGTTCAACTAGATTAAAGGCTTTTATCAAAAAGAAAACTTTACAACTTACACAAGGTCATAGTCACAGATGTCCAACCAAGGTTACTAAGAAAGCATGCCAACTCTTCACTTGCCAGTCTACTAACAATGGATCTGTCATTGGGCACTGTGCACACACACACCACCCTGGTCGGGTCAAGGCTTTGCTCCTATGGCCTTGGACTTTTGTGTTGCCATGGTAAGCAGCTCAGCTCCTTATCGCTTCAAGGCTCCTGCAGGAGAAGACTTTTTAGGATAGAAGAAGAAGCTTGGAGAAGTTAGAAGTAGAAGAGGATTTTTAGAGTAGAAACAAAAATATGAACACTTGGAATGAAGAGCATTTCCTGACTGTCATTATAGAAATCCTCTACACCCGCTTTGCTCCTGAGAGGCATTTCATCTTTGGGATCCAGGGTAAGGCCTGGAGCAGGTCTCATAGCCCTTACTTATCTTATATAAATTATCATTCATATGAATTTGTAGTCAACCTTACAGATGACAGTATTTTATTATGCTGTTAGCCTGTGGGAGGATATAGAGAATAACTACAAACATAGGGCTGAAAAACATAGATTTTCATACTTGACATGGAATTTGATTTCTTGAAGTTCCTTAAGCTTGTTCTTGGGTCATTGCTTATTTCTGTTAAAACTGGTTTACTTATACTGGGTAGGCTACTGCTGTGTAGTTTGTGGCTACTTTTTTATTTATGTGTACTGAGTTTGCTTAAAAGAAATGAAAAATGGGCAGAGTAATGCATAGTGAGTGAAGGTGAGTGGCCCCCTGGAATTCGCTGCTGGACAGTCTAATCAGCAAGCTTCCGCTTCAGTGGAGCAGACCTATTTTGAAAGATAGTGTGGGAAGACTGAGGAAGCTGCTCAGTACTGACTCCTGGGCACAAGTACACACATCAGGGGACTGTGTGGACCTGGCTCTTCAGATTTGGGGCCTTAACAATTCTTTCCCCACTGGATACTGCCCTCTAACAGCACATTTGTATTTTACTATATGAAAATAAAAACTGATGCCTTCACCTCTTTTCTTTCTTTTTCTCTCCCTTCTTTTATTTCTTCCTTTTTCCTTTCCTTTCTTCTACCTTCCTTTTTTTTTTTTATTAAAGGACTGATTTCTGACACTTTTAAAAAAAAGTTCAAGTGACTAAGTCTGCTCATATTAAAGTATTACTGTGGGCCGGGCGGTGGTGGCGCACGCCTTTAATCCCAGCACTCGGGAGGCAGAGGCAGGCGGATCTTTGTGAGTTCGAGACCAGCCTGGTCTACAAGAGCTAGTTCCAGGACAGGCTCCAAAGCCACAGAGAAACCCTGTCTCGAAAAACCAAAAAAAAAAAAAAAAAAAAGTATTACTGTGCTTTCACCAGTTCCAGTCTATACTAAATAGCTATTTTAGTATATTTTATAAGTTTTATTTTACAACATGAATGTAGATAACTGGATTTTAAACAAAGATTAATTCTTTTATACATAACATACACTCATGTAAATTTGCTATACTGTGTTTCCTTTACAGAATCCCACTTTAAAAATACTCTAAACTGTCAGGTGTGGTGGTGGCACATGCTTTTAATCCCAGGAGGCAGAGGCAGATGGATCTCTCTGAGTGTGTCAGTTTTATATACTGAACTCCAGGCTGGCCAGAATTACATAATAAGGTCCTGTCTCAAAAACAAACAAAAAATAAGCAAACAAACAAATTAAATTTTAAAAAAGTCCCTGAACTGTTATATTTGGACATATTTTTAGGTTATAGTTAACATTCTAAGAATTGTCATTCATAAACAGCGGATATTTCTAAGCATGTATGTTTTGAAGGATAGTATAAACACTATATATACACGCACACTTCATATATTTGTATGTTTAGGACAATAAAGAACAAGTTATTACTAGGAGAGAATAATTAAAAATAAGTATATACCAAAATAGAAGAAGGGAATTTCATTCTACTTACCAGAGAGAAACAATAAGCATTTTAGATTTTAGGCATGTTAATCAGTGTATATATGGTATAGGCTCATGAGAACATCATATCATACTTCATAAATCTAAATACTACATGTCAACAAAATAAACATTTAGACATAAGAAAAAATTAAATGGCTACTTAAATATAGCATTTTGTAGGAAAGCATGAGAGTAGCTTACCCTAACATTGTTTCTTAAATAGTTCTATTAAATTTATGAAGAATATATTTCTACTGTTTTTTTTTATTTCTACAATAAATATTAACACATCAGTGTACTTACTTTCAGTGGAATAAAATTGCTGAAGTCATTTGTTAATCCCACTATATAAATTTCAGATTTAAAAGTACTGTATATATATTCGTAAAACGTTTAGAACACATTAAAGAAGTTACTATTAACCTGTATGAAGTAAAAGCTTATCCTTCCGTGTTCAAAGTCACTGAGAATGAGCATCTGTTAAACTGTTTATTAGTCTGATACAAATATTGTCATTGTTCACTGTGTTCCAGGAGTCCGCCTTCTGGTTCCTGTGCTTCACGCTGTGTGAGGTTAGTGCAGGTGCTATAAAGAGACTTTAAAATAATGTTCAAAACAATTACATTTAATAACTAGATAATTACATACCCTAAGTGAAGATAAATGTTGCATTTCTTGTTTAGGGTGTTTGTCAGGCATTTTGAGATAGGGTTTCATGTGACTGGTCTCCAATTGACTGCTAGCCAAGGATAACCCTGAATTTCTGATTTTCATCTTTCACCTTCCAAGTACTGGGATTTACAGGCGTGTGCCACCATTACTGATCAATATTACTTTTAGCTCTATTTTAGCATAATAATTTCTAATTTTATTGCAGGCTTTACTCATCAGTCTTAAGTATTGTTGCTTTACATGGCAACTGGGAGATGCTGGAACTTGTTTTCAAATCCATAGTATGGAAAATAAGATGAGCTTTATAGTGCACACAAAACAGGCAAGTACTGATAAATTAGTTTGGACTTATGATGATAGACTACAGTTTTACTAAAATTCTTTTTTTAATTGTTAATTCATTTACTTTCCCCAGAAACCTTTAGTATTAGATGAAATTTAATATTTAAGATCAAGAAAAAATAAAATTCCTTTCCTAACTAAAGGAGCCAAAAACTTGGCAGATTAATTTATCTCTGTTTTAGAGCGTTTAAATGCTTTCTTATGCCATTTTTTTCTTCATTCTGATTATTTATTCCCTCTGTTTTTAAAGTTCTTCCCTTTTCTTGACCATTATACTATCTGAACCAGTCACTATGTTTTGTGAGGCATTTCTTAACTACCTTCAGAATCCTAAGTAAATTTTTCCTCTGTACCCTATTTCTTTTTTAAATATGTTGTTAATTGAAGTAGGGTGACATCACTTCCCTCTTCCCATTTCTCCCTCCAACACCTCCCACTCCCCCCACTACCTCTCAAGTTGAGAGCCTCTTTTTCTTTTATTATTACTGTTGCACGTATGTGTGCACACACATGCACATGTGTACACAAATATATAAATACAACCTGCCAGAGCCATTTTTATTTTTGTGTGTTTATGGTTTCTGGCCTAACCACTCTTCATTAAACACCCAAAAAGGGGGCTCATTTCTGGGAGAGTTTAACTCTTCTTTCAGTAGTCATCACTTGACTGTAGTTCTTTGTCTAGGGGTGAGAGAGACCCTTTACAATTTTTCCTTACCATAGTAAATGTTCATTGATAGTGCCATTGTCCAGGTCTTACTTATTCAGCTATTTCTAGGAGAGACTGTTTGACAGTGGATTTTAGGATTCTGATGTTCTGACTCTTAAAATCTTTGCACCCTCTCTTCTGCAATGTTCCCTGAGCCATAGATGTAGGAGCTGGGGTATACATGTATTTGTTGATACTAGATTTCCCATATTCCATTGATCTCTGCATTGTATCAGTTATGGTTTTCTATGATGGTCTGTGTGGAAATATGTGAGAAAGGCTTCTTTTTCTTTCTTTCTTTCTTTTTTTTTTTTTTTTTCAAGACAGAGTTTTTCTTTGTAGTCGAGGAGATCCTGGAATTCTCACTGTAGACCATGCTGGCCTCAAACTAAGAGACTCACTGGGATTAAAGGTGTGCACCACTACCTCCTGGCTAAGGAGCGAGGTGGTAGTTATACTTATGTGTGGGTATAAGGAGAGATTTAGAATGTAGTGCTCTAACAAAGTGGCGATAGTAGACTCAGTTCTAAGGTCCATGATGTCACTAGCCAAGGGTACTAGCTAGATTGTTAGTACCAGGCCTGATTTCCCTCTTGAGCCTTAAGTCTGACTGCACAGTTGTTAATTACCACTTACTGTTACTTTATGTTTATCTCGCCATGCTGGTCATCGTGGTGGCTCCTAAGTGTTGCAGCTGGGTAGGACTGCTTAATCACTTCCTTTCCTTGGCAGCTTGCATAGTGTTTTCTGGAACTATGAAAGCTAAGCCACAGCACAGGGGCTTTCAGATCAGATCCAGTTCAAATTATCCAGGTCCTTTGTCCTAACTGTGTAGTGTCTTCATCAGGAGGGGACCACCTTGAGCCTCAACCCAGAGAGATAACCAGGAGCTACGTCAATAGTCTATATTGGTTTGAGGAGCCAATGTGGACTCCCTGACCAACCATTTGAAGGAGGTTTCTCATTACTAATGTATATGTATACACACGCATGTGTTGTGTATAACTTTAGATATATAT
>JAQHUG010000514.1:45719-56522 GCA_028555095.1 Dicrostonyx torquatus | reverse complement strand
AAAAAAAAGAGTGTGTGTACAGCTTGAAAGCAAGATGATGACACATTGACGAGCAGAAAGCTCAACAGATAACTATAAAAATAAGTGAGTTAGCAAGGTGACCACTCACAAAAGTTGTCAATGCTGATAGTGTTAATGAACAACAGTTCTACATAACACTGATAAATAATTAGAAATTGAATCTAAGCACTTTTCTAGGGCATGGTGGTACATACCTAAAGTCCTCTCAAGTTTGAGGCCAGCATAGGTTCTAAACATATAGACTCAAAAATAAACAAAAAAAGGTAATATGTTTATGCACTATTCTCAATGGTAAAAACTCATAAAATAAGTATTTATCAAAGCATATGAAAGATCTACAGCGAGCTATAATCATGGATGCAATATCTAAATAGTATACACTAGATAACTCAATGTGGGTCCTTTGTAAATGTTTTCTAAACTTGTGTCCAAATTCAACTCGATTCTAATGCAAAAATCTCAGCAATACATTTTAAAAACAAATAAAATAATCAAATATTCTAAATGTATATAAACATTTTTAAAAGAACAGAGTGGTTAATTCCTGGAACACAATTTCAAGGCTTCTGCAAAGTTCCAATAATGAAGATAGCATGCTATTGTCAATACAATAAATGTGATTGTTAGTGGGATAAAATAGAGACTAGGTATAGACTCAAGCACATATAGGCAATTGATCTTTAAGAAATGTACAGGAAGCAGTGTGAAGAAGCGGTGAGAATGACCCCTTGAATGGACCAAACCCGTGCACCACTCCTACCCCATGTTCAGCGCTGAAGTTCCCCACCAATGCCATACCCAAAGAAAAGGCTCAAGGGGATACTGAAGGAGATAAACCACTGTGAAGGATGAGCCACCGAGAAGATCTGCAAGGTTGTCTGCTGAACATGCCCCCTAAGCCAGAGCTCAAACCTAAAGGGGCCTCTGTAAAGAAGGGAGAGAAGGTCCTCAAGGGGAAGAAGGGAAAAGCCAATGCTGGTAAGAATGTGAATAATTCTGCAGAAAATGCAGATGACAAAACAGGCACAAAAAGCCATTTTCTTTTGACGTTCTGAAAGTCAGGGTTGGCCTGTGAACAGCTGTTAAACAACATCCTCACTGTGAACTGTCAGCCCTCACTCTACATTCCTCCCCTTTTCGGAGCTTCAAATGAAGACTCCTCTGGTTTTACAGTGGCTGTCTGATTTTGATAGTCGATACAAGAAGGGAATTTGGAAATTCTTGTGTACTCTCAGTGACTGTCTGCCCACATCCTGCATGAAATAGTGCCATTGTTTATGAGAAAGCTGATATTTTCTTGACTTGGAAAATTTTTTTTAAAAATTTAGAAGGAAAAATAAATAAATAAATAAAAACCAAACCCAAATGTATGGAAGTAATTTAATACAAAATTATATTATCAATAAATGGTATACTTTAGATGCCCCAAAATACAAAAGAAGATCAAATAAAAACAATTACAACAAAACTACCGTGCATCATTTCAGAAAAAGCCTCCAAATGAATCACATATCCAGATATAAAACTAAAACACAAAAGCTTGTAGATAAATAGAAAACATGAACAAAATTTTCTCAGCTACCATATTAACATTGTAATTGAGAGTTAGGAATATGGTGCTTGGCTGGAGAATGTAAGGCTTTGAAAATAGAAGTAAATCTAAATAATTGACATTAGATTTAAGCAAAATGTGAAACTCAGGCCTTATGAAGAGAACTTTAAAAAAAAAGAATAGAAAAACCACATAGTTTATAAAACGATTGCTGTATATGTAGAAAGTAACTATGTGGTCAACATGCACATGTACAAACACACATGCACCTCTCTCTCACACGCACACACAGAATTTTAAAAAGAAGTCAAGAGCTTAGATTTAGAAGAACACAGTGTGGTGGTACAGTGGTTAATATAGGGGAGCCCCTGAGTTCATCCAACACTATAGGAAATGTCAACTCAACCAGAATCTATATAGATGTTGAGTGGGTCCTTTATAAAGAATACAGCTAGACATAAACAATACTGGGGAGCATTACTGTTAGAGAAAGGAAGTTCAGAAGTTCACTCTGTAACACTAATAGAAGAACTCAAGTCTGGCAAACTATGAGTAGTTAAAATGGGGGGGAACTGCAACTCTGATACACTTTTGGCAGGAATGCAAAAATGATAAAAGCATTTTGAAATCTCAGTTATTTCTTATAAAGTTAAGTTCACACTTATTTATGATCCATTAATCAAACTTCAACTATATTTTAAAGTTAAAGTTTAGATTCAGTTTGAAAACTAATAAGTGCAAATGTATAGAATGACTTTATTCTTACTCTCTCAAACTGGAAACTCAAGTCTTCCTTATCTAATGGATGAATAAATTACTGACATCTATCTAACAGAATACTTATTAATAAAAGGAGCCAAGCTATTAATAAGAACTTTGATGACTCTCAAGCGGCAAGTGAGAAAAGTCAGGGTCTGAGTATTGTGCGTTGTGGTCTTTAGATGCTACCCATGTGTATTTTTATATGACTCATCCTAGTTCTTATAATGTACTTTATTCCTCCCTTCTCTGTCCCCCGAATGAATAGCACTAGATACTGAGTCCTCCCACCCCTTCTATTTTGTCTTTTTTGTGAAGATGGAAGCCAGGGTCTCAGGAGCATGAGACAGGTGCCTTCCTAATACTTCACATGATGCTTTAGGTCTTGGTTTCTTGATACCACCCTTTAGTAAGAGGAGCAGGTCTTTATCTGCGTTTGTAACTAACAGAACTATAACATACATAAATAATAGAATGGCAGCACTCTAGTGTGAGATAGAATTAGCCAACACCAAAGCACTACAGATTCCAGTGTTTCTGTGAATCTAAAATTATTCAAGCCAGGATGGCATTCATTAAGAAAACAAGCAACAACAAATTCTGGCAAGGGTGTGGAAAAAAAGGAAACCATGGAAGTCAGTATCAAGGTTTCTCAGCAAACTAAACTCCCATATGACCTAAATACGACATCCATTTTTGCACAAACACTCAAAGTCAATACATCACAGACACACCTGTATATCAGTGTTCACTGAAGAGTGTTCACATGAGCAAGTTTATGAAACCAACTTAGGTGTCAAAAAACCGAGCAATTGCTTAGAAAGTCTTCCAGGCAGTGGTGACCCGCCCACGGGGGCGTGGCCTCTTATACTATATATGCGGCCAGCCCTTTTGTGGCCACCGTTGCAGTTGTGGATTTCGGTTTCTGATCTCTGTTCCAGCAAAGGATTCTGATTTGTCAGTTTACCCCTAAATGAATAATAACCATCTATTTCTCAATTCTGAGCTAATATGGGATTTCTTTTAAGCATCCTCTCTTCAAGCAATGATAAAGAAAATATGATATATACTCAAAATAGAGGGGGTTTTAGTCAAAAAGAATAAAGTTATGTCATTTGCAAAAAAATGAACACAATGGGGGATCATATTAAGTGAATTCAGACAGCATCATGCAGACAGATATGTTTCCTCTCACTTGTGATTCCTACAGATATACAAAAAGACCATCATGTATGGAAGAAGTGACACTGTAGAGAACAAATAGGACAAAGGAGAGGGAGGGGTAAGAAAAGGAAGGGTCAGGGACCTGGAGGAAATGCTCACCATGCCATATATACTTGTATAAAACGAACTTTTTTTTTTAAAAAAAAAGTTTATATTAAAAATGATAATACCGGGCTGGAGAGATGGCTCAGTGGTTAAGAGCTTTGCCTGCTCTTCCAAAGGTCCTGAGTTCAATTCCTAGCAACCACATGATGGCTCACAACCATCTGTAATGAGATCTGGTGCCCTCTTCTGGCCTTCAGGGATACATACAGGCAGAACACTGAATACATAATAAATAAATCTTAAAAAAATGATAATACCTACCCTGAAAAGTCATTTGCTATATTGTAAGAAGATAGCCTCTCTTCATTTGACAAAGGAACTACATTTTTTTTCTTTTTTTGGTTTTTCGAGACAGGGTTTCTCTGTGGCTTTGGAGCCTGTCCTCTTGTAGACCAGGTTGGTCTTGAACTCACAGAGATCCACCTACCTCTGCCTCCCGGGTGCTGGGATTAAAGGCGTGCACCACCACCCGGCTTTACATTGGTTTTTAATACACCCTTTTCCCCCTTCTAGCATGAACATTACTAAGAACTTTGGAACTGTCATCACTGGGAAAGTCCTTGGACACTTTACCAGCATAGTAGACTTCTGCATGCATAGTTTCTGTTTCTGTGGTTTAACTTTACAGAAAGATAAAATTCCTTACAAGTTTTTTCCTCATTAGGAAACAACCTGACAGCTCTGCCTAGTGCTATCTACAGTCTTTCTTCGCTGAAAGAGATAAATTTTGATGACAATCCTTTGTGGAGACCTCCAATGGAAATCTGTAGAGGAAAACAGCTGCATACTATTGCACGTTATCTCCAAAGAGCAGATGAAAGAGATGGTGGGTGATGAGTGAAGAACAATCTTTGTAGGAAATTTTCTGGTATATGTATAGTAAAGGAGCTTGTTATGGTTGGAGACTCTCAGCTGGCAGTAACATTAAAATGTTTATCATCTTCCATTTTCTGAAGGCTAACTCAGATTATTCAATATTGGGGGGAATTGGAATATCTGCTCCTCAATAATTCTATCATGTACCATATCTACATAACCAAGGGCATATACCAGTATAAGCTAATAACAAAGTTGCATTAAAAAGTATTGTATTTTGTAAGTCACATTATATACTGGACACATGGCTGCCATGCAGTTGCTTTCCTAAGATTTCAGCCTATCTGATAGAAGAAACTTGAGAGAAAATTAAAAGTGGCTATTTTTCACTTTTAAAAAAGCCTTTTAAAAAGGCTGATTATGCTAATTACTACACTCAAAGGGAATAGTTCTATTAAAAAAAGTTTCAAGTGTCTATGTAGTATTTCTATTGTGGATAGTACCTTAGAGAAAGGTGGTCACACAATTGAACCTCCATTTGCTAAAGTTCTGTGTCTACACTTCTCAAGGAAACAAAAATCTTGCTGCTCTACTTTTAATGGGGAAACTGCAGTAAGCAATGACATCTCCAAGACTGGGGGAGGAGAGAAATCTACACATTTACCTTTCTGTATGCTCAAGGAGCCTTTGCCCTCTAGTTCTGATCCTTAGTGAAGTTGGGGGAAGTAACATGGGAGCCATACTTTTATTTCGAAGTTAACAAGGATCATAGAGTCCCTTTCTGAGCGTTTTATTAAGCACTTAGGTTTTCTTGTTATCATTAGTATGAAATATATTCTCAGTAATTAATAGTTTATGTACAATTTCTCAAAATAAAAAGGACATAATGTTTTTGAGACGATACAGAGCATGGGAGATCTTGAAACTTTTCACAGTACTCTAATCATCAAAGATGACTTTAAATCACACGATTTAGGAGCTTATGGTCAACAAAGATATCTAGATAACACTATCTAGAAGCTTTATTATTTTAAAAAAGGCACTAATGGGTTTGAAAGATGGCTCAGTGATTGAGTGTACACTGCTCTTGCAGAGATCCTGAGTTCAGTTCCCAGCACCCATGTTGGTAGCTCATAATTGCCTGAAACTCCAACCACAGAGGATCTGATACCTTTGGCCTCTGTGGGTATCTACACTCACATGCAGTCCCCTAAACATGCTCAATTTTTTTGAGATAGGGTCTCTCTATGTAGTCCTGGTTGCCCCAGAACTCACTACGTAGACTAGGCTAGCCTTGAACTCACAGAGATTGCCTTTTCAAGTGCTGGCATTAAAGATGTATTCTACCATGTCTAACCTTTAATAAATTAAAAAAAATTAATATCTATCTAAATAATAGTTTTTAATATAAATATTTATCTATATGTTTACAATAGATGCTAGTTTTTCAAGGTAGTTAATATAAAAAAGCCAGAACTGAAGGGAGGAACATGGAGATCACTGTAAAGTTGCTTGTAAGACTCTTTTCAAGTAGGTCTGTGGGTCTCTTCAGATTCTAGAAGTAACGGGATGGGGAGTACAAACTGAAGCCAGTCCAGCTCTATATTGTCACTTTCAATTTTATTTGACATATATGTTTGATAAAAACGGAGGAGAAAAGTAAAATATTAGCTCAAAGTATCTTTTTTCTCAGAATGAATAATGTTTCTTCTATGTTCAAATGTAGAAAAAATCTTAGAGGAGATATTCAACATAGTTGCCAACAATGTCACTGAAATAAATTTTGAATTTCTGCAACAAAAACTGAACATCACAAGCTCAGAAAATAGCCTCCCTGTAAAGAAGTAAGTATAAACAGCATTTGGTAAAATGTATTTTCATACCTCATTTACATGGTCTTCATATCAACATAGTTTTGAAATATTTACATTAACATAAACTTTACTATAGATGGTGACCTTTGGCTTCTGATGTATTTGTGATACTTGCTGGGCAACCATACAATGTAATGAAGAAGGACTGTGTGAGGAGAAGCTGTTGGACTTCCAGGCCAGCTGACTTCTTGAACTTGAACATTTCCTTTTCTTTCTCTCTGCTTCAGTTTAGTCCATGGTAAAATGAATACACAAGCTTAGAAAGTTGCCATGACAATCAAGTGAGACCAAGCTGTAAAGTATGCATTTTATTGTATTGGTTTATAGTAAGTAACCCACAGTGATTATTGTCTTAATAGTTGAATGTAAGTTGAAATGTGGGCTTTTTTTTATAAGAAATAAAAAAGAGCTAATGTTTGCTTCTGTGTGTCAGGCTCATTGTAAATGTTCATATATACTATCTTCAGTTAAATTTAGTCTCACATTAATGTGGAAAATTAATTTGAAAACTTAGAAAATCTTTGAGTAGCTTAAAATAATGGTTTTGGCTGGTTATTAAGACAATCATTATTTAAATTTTCACAGCACTACTCCATTAAATGAGAGGATCTACCATGCACTTACTAAGTGGAAAGCAGATAAAAGCTTGTTATTCACAGCTACTGCCTTAAGAGACCAACTTGTTCGGGCACTAAATATGATAGGCGCCTACGACATAATGGACAAGATCACAGCTTTGAATCTTTATACAAGTGCCATCAAAATCTAGCCAGTGAATCTGATAGAAGCTGAAAACTTATGAGGCGTTTACATAATTCATTTTGCTGATACAAAGGAATTATTTGTATATCGTGTCTCTTTTGTTTTCATTTGTTTGTGAACATGCATGCACTGCAGTTGATGTGTACCAGTCAAAGACACTTCCAGGTGTTGATTTTCTCCTCCCATCAAGGCATCAGGCTTGGCCGATGTCCTGACTCTTTATTCATTACTAAGAATTGCTGTAAGTCTATGTCTGCCATCCTAGTTTCATCATAACAAAATATTACAGACAAGGCTTTTTGTATATTTTTCTGTTTCAATGAATTTCAAAATAATTCTATTAAAATATTTTAATATTTTATTTTATGAGTCAGCATGTGTAGATAATTAATCTATGTGTAGATAATTGTTGATGGTTTCCATTGGATTTATAAATAAGTTTCTGATTTATAATGAAAATGGCATACCATCTCTGTTTTCCCCTCATTTAGGAATTGGGTGTCATTATCCATAAAATAAGGCTAGGGCTGGTATTCCTTCAGCTGAATGTACTGATGGTAATGATGGAATGGGCATCTTTTATCTTCCTGTCCTGTATTTTTCCCCTTTCTTCTGCTGCCAGAAATTCTCATTCATGAGAAACCTGTTACACACATTTTATGTGTGACTGTACTTGTTGTATGGAACCTGATTTCCTCTTCCTTGAATCGACTAATATGGAGGTCTGATTGTCTGTGGCAAGCCTTTTGACTCAAGACAAGTCAATGAGTTCCCTTAGTCTTGTCTGGAGAACTTCCTGGGAAGATTTCTTTTTGTTGAGGGATGTGGTCAAGTGTTGCATAGAGGGAGATAAAACCCTAGTATATTGTTTGGGCCTCAAATCTAACCATATCTGAAACTCACTGTGCTTCTGAACTTTCACTCATTTAAGTTAGCATGACTCCCATGGATTTCTACAACTTTGAATGAAAACTGGCCAATTTAAGTAGCTAATAATGTTTTAGATACAATGTAGTTAAAATGTTTTATGAGAAATAATTGTAGGAACTAATTTATCTTCCTGGTTGGAATTTGTATATATATATTGTCAGTTGTGAAATGAATTATAAAATATTGGTTCAACAGGAAAAAGCCTCCATCTCTAATTTGCCCCATTTAAAAAAACTTTCCAGTAGGAATATTACTACCCTGAGTTTGTATTAGCCTATACCTCATTGGAGGGTGTTGTCAGCCGTTCGCCATTATAAGATGGCGCGTTTCCTCTTTCTTGTCTGCTTAAGATATTGCCATATTTGGTCACGGCCTTGTGTAGATAAGCAGTCTCATAGCGCATACATGATCTCAGCCTATCCCGAGGCTTCCAAGCTGTGGTGCCAGGCATAGAGCCAATGAACACATGACCCTTTGTCTCTGAGACTATTTAAGCTGCTGCTTTCCGCTCCTCGGGGCCCCTCACCTTCAGCTCTCCCTTCAACCAAGAGGTGCTCTAATAAAGTGTGATCTGAGAAGAATCCTCGTGTGGTGTCGTTCTCTCTGCTGGTCAGGGTCTGGGCGTGCCGCAGGAGGGTTATTTTTACAGAACATTAGAGTGGTAAGAACATTGCAACTTTTCTGGAGATGTCACTTTTTTATATTTATTTATTATGTTGTCGGGGACCATCGCCCCAACATAGAAACGGGTGCTTTGCCCTAAGTGTGTTCTCAGAGGCGCGAGGAAGAAATAGGCTTTCACACCATCATCGTTCAAAGGCAGCTCAGGACTTCTTCGTCCTTTACAGCATGATCTTGTGTTTATTTCTCTCCCCCAAGCTCTGCCCAAACCTGAATTGCTCCTCTACCCTCAGGAATTCTCTATTCACATTCCTTTTCCAGGGACACCACACCTTTCATCCATACATTTACATATCTCACCAGCTTTGGAGCCAGCAACTCCTTCCTGGGCAATCTACATGTAAAAAGGAAGGCCGGAGCCAAGCCTTTTACCTTTTGTGTTTCTAAGTTGCTAGCTTTCCAGCTACCAAGCTGTATTCAAGCCATGGCCGTGCCAGGCTGGCGGATGTCAGAGCCCACATTATATATACAATATTCTGTCTGTGTGTATGCCAACAGTCTAGAAGAGGGCACCAGACCCAATTACAGATGGTTGTGAGCCACCATGTGGTTTCTGGGAATTGAACTCAGGACCTTTGGAAAAGGAGACAATGCTCTTAACCTCTAAGCCATCTCTTCAGCCCCCGAGATGTCACTTTTATAAATGAACAAATTTAAGACCTAGAAAATGTAAGTGTGCTACAAATATGTAAGTGGGTGTAAGAGAAGGAAAGGGAGAAGAAGGAGGAGGAGGGAAGGAGAGGAAGGGGAGAGGGGGAGAAGTAAGAAGACTGAAAGGATCAGAAAATAAAAGTACCTGGTCCTTATGGTCCTTATTGTTTCTTACCAAGCCACTACAGTAACCTTTATATTTTAGCATATATAATGTGTGTGTGTGTGTGTGTGTGTGTGTGCACGCACATGCTTGTGTGGTTGTGTAGCTGTGTGTACATGCAGTCTATGGTGCAACTATAAGGGTCAGAGGACAATTTCAGGGGTGGTTATCTCTTTCTCCTTACTTGGCTCTTGTTTCTGCTGCATTGAGCACTCCAGGACAGCTGGCTTGGGAACTATCCAATTCTCTTGTCTTGGCTGCTCTTCTTGCTAAAAAATCTTTTATCTACCTATCTCTCTGTCTGTCTGTCTATCTAACTAGCTATCTAATTTGAGGCATTGTCTTACTATGTAACCCTGGTTGGCTTGAAACTCATATTATAGACCAGCTTGGCCTTGAACTCACTGAGATCCACCTGCTTCTGCCTCCTGAGTGCTGGGAATGAAAGGTGGATATCATCACACTCAGCCATATTTTTAATTAAAAACAACAACAAAACTATTTTTTTTAGTATAAATCTTTCCTTATTTTTTCTATTATTCTCCAGTCAAGCTAAGCTATTTAAAATATCATCAGCATGCTCTAAACTCTCATCTTTCTCGTTTGTATTTACTTTTATTCTGCATGGGGCATGTCTTTTGTTTGAGTGGCTATCCATTCCTGACTGATTTTACAGATCTCCTATGAGACTTTTTTGATCATGGACATGTCACTTTAAGACCAAGATACAAGTCTGTACCTTGAGACAAAGAACTTACAAGTCACTTACTGCTCTGCTCAGCCTCCTAGGATTGGTTATAATAGGAATTTGTAAACGAATGTGTAGTGAGTATTCTAATTGGTCTTAATAATAAAAAAATCCATAGTCAAACATTAGGGTAAATCCTGAAAGATAAGAGAGACAAAAGAATAAGTCAAGGCCAACTCTTACTTTGCTAACTCCTTAGCTGAAAAAGGGCTGACCTCCTGTCTCCTCCCACCTTATATTCCTCTCTCTGCCCAACCATATCACTCCTTATCTGTCTGTACAGTCGTCTGTGGTTAATTAGTGGCTAGCTTTGCCCTCTGATATTCAGGGAAGATTTAATTTGTTAGAGCACAAACAAAATGTCACCATATTTTCTCTATTTTGTCTAAAATGAAAAAAAGGTTATATAAGAAAAACTATATACAATAAGTACAATAGTTATATAAAATATATAAGGCAATAAATACATCAACAATGTTTAGTCCACTAGCAATTCACAAATTCAGAGAAAATACTC